>PVIC010004826.1:0-35000 GCA_004025085.1 Thryonomys swinderianus | reverse complement strand
AAGATTACTTTCAAACACTAATTCTTTAACAAAAAATTAAAAGTTAAATTTTATAGACTTTCAAAAGTATTTGCAAAAATTATTTAAGTAATAAAACAAACCTGCATTTATTCCTGCAGCAAACATAACCTTTTATTTTTAAATTATCACTAATTTGGAATCTATAATAATTTGTCCATAAATGGCTAAAACCCTTTGTACTAGCTATGAAAAAGGATATTTTTAAATCTTCACTGAGAATCTATAATTTGTCCAAAAATGTCTGAAATCCTTTATACTATCTGTGAAGACACCAAAACCAAATTAACTGTACAAATTCTAAAGATCAAAGTCTTAGTCATTTTCACCTAAAGATAAACAAGTTACTCATTAACAAATATTTTGAAATACTTAGAATTATCTATACTTCAAAGGAATAGAATTATATATGCAATAAAAACTATTTGTAAAAGCCCAATAAAAGTTATGAACATCATCTGAGCGAAGTCTTAACCTAGCTATATATTCACAGGTACAGAACAGAATCAAGGCTAAAAATACAAGTCTCTTCCAAATCCTCCATTTCTACTCCCTTCTCCATTCATTTTCTTTTGTGTGCTGGATTTTTAAGTTTTCTTTCAACAGTTTCAACAGGACATGCCCCCTGGTGGATAAGCTAGCAAACCTCTACACAGGATCTCTTCTGAAATGGGCACAAAGTTCAGACTTCAACTCTCGAGGAGCAGACTGCATATATGCACTTAGTATTTACAACCTCTGCCTCCTCCCTATATCCCGATAACATAATTTTTTTTAAATAGATAAACCTACAAAAATACACTTCAAGAAGAGAGAATGACAAAAGATAACCAAATTTTGCAAACTTGACAAGTGAACACTGAATTAGCACAATGAAATAAATGAAACCTAATATAGCAGGGAAAAGTTGTAGCAAGTCCATTTGAACCACAGAACTTGGAAAAGGTTACTTACTTGAAAACATTTCTGAGGAAGGGCTAAAGTGAAAAAAAGATCTGAGTGAAAAACTGAAAGGAGTATTAGGCCTGACACTCCACTCTTACAAAGAGGAACAAGGTCACAGCCTCGCGTTTCACAGACAGTAAGGGTGGGCAAAAGTGCAAGTAACCTGAAGAGGGAAGAGAATATAAAATGTCTTTGTGAAAACAAGGGCAGTAATTCCAAGTAAAGGTATTCTACACCTTGAGACTTCCTGCCTGGTTTCCAAATCACTAGATGAAGATTAGAAGACCCTCTTACAGAATGCAAATCAGTTCAGAAGCTGCAAGTATTTCAGAATTACTCAACGGCAGATAGCACGTGATTTTAAATCTCTAGAGAAAAGTGGACCATTCAAAAACCCTCCTTTTGAGACATTTAATTGTTTTTAAGTATAGTTAATCAAGAAACACCAAAATATGAAAAAAATCTTCAACATTAATGCGATATGGGGAGGGAACATAAAGAAAACTTTAAAAGAAAAAAGCAATTGTCTGACAAAGGCACTGCATCCATGAAACAAGAACAGAATAGTATAACAAAGTAAGATCCAAAGAAAAGAGAGAAAGAAAAAAGAGCTCTGTGGATAATGTGCAGAAAACTAAAGAAAAAACATAATCTCAAAGATCAAGTAGAAAACAATTCACTTCATAAAGTGTAACAGACAGATGGACAATAGGAAAAGAAATAATATTCAAAATTTCCCAGACCTACATAGAAAGTGAAACTCCACTTGATAAGGATACACCAAATACTCAGCAAATGAATTTTAAAATACTTGTAACAAGATGTAACACTGTGCCATTTCAGATCATAGAAATAAAAAAAAGAAAAAAGAAAGAAACCTAGGGATTTCAAAGAGAACAAATAAGTTACATACAACAGAAAGAGAATGGCACTAAATTTTCACAATGCTTGAGAACAGAAAGTAACAGACACTTTCAAAATGCTGAAAGAAAAATTATATAAAACCTTTAATTCTTAAAGTCTGGTTACAACAAAGGGAGCATGAGATACTTCAGATACACAACATTTCAAAAAATGTGTACTTTCCAATAGTTAGTGAAGGCTATGTTCCCAACAAATAAGTAAAAGAATGCCACAGGAAGCACAAAATGAAATAAACAAGAGGAAAAACACAAGAGAACGATAAAGAGAAGGAATATAGTTCTCCTCTGCTCAAGACAGGAGCTGATCCAAATTACAGCAAAGCCATGAAAGGCTTCAGTAGTAAGAGTTGCTTAAAAGAAACTGTTTGAAGAGTAAGTGATAGATACATAGAAAACTATACACCAAATAATAATAGCAGCTAATTTCAAATATAAACTTGTACAAAAATGAAATTACTTTCTTTTAATTTAATTCTTTATTGGTACATTTTACATAGAGCTCACAATCACACTCAACATTGGGGAATTTGCACCAGTATATGGCCTAAGTTAATTCTCCATCTTTATCCATATCCCTACCCACCCCACATTATATTACTTTTAAGCATGAACACTAATTTAGCAAAAACTGTGATACAATAATATTTGGAAGATTAGGAATCTATCTTTAGATGTGAAGGAAATGCAAATCATAACTACAGTGAAATTTTATCTTGTGCCAGTAAAAACAACTGCAAAAATACAAAAATCAAGCTCTCCTTGGGCTGGATATTAGCTCAGTGGTTCCAGCGTCTGCCTCGCAAGTGCAAGGTCCTAAGTTCGATCCCGGGAACCACATACAATGCTGGGCATGGTTACTCACACCCACCAGCAGTCAATACCACATAACACAGTGCCAGGCATGGTGGCTCACGCCTGTAATCCCAGCACTCAGGAGGCAGGGACAGGAGGATTGCTGAGTTCCAGGCTTGCCTGGGCTACATAGTGAGTTCGGGGCCAGTCTGAACTACAAAGCAAGACCCTGTCTCAAAAAAAAAAAAATCAAGCTCTCCTTGGCAGTACATGTCCATAGTCTGAGCACTCTGGGAATGTGAAGCAGGAGGATCTCAAAGTTTAAGCCCAGTACCAGGCGTGCTGGCTCACGCCTGTAATCCCAGCACTCGGGAGGCAGAGGCAGGAGGATTGCTGAGTTCCAGGCTTGCCTGGGCTACATAGTGAGCTCAGAGCCAGCCTAAACTACAAAGCAAGACCCTGTCTCAAAAAAAAAAAAAAAGTTTAAGCCCAGCCTGAACAACTCAGCAAGGTAGTGTCTCAAAAAATACAATTAAAAAAATACAATAAAAAGAGGGCTCAGGAGGTAACTCAGTGCAAAGGCCCTGAGTTCAATCCCAGTACTGTAGTCAATCTATCAATAAAATTAAAATTCTGGTGAGGATGGGGAAACTTCAATATTGTTGCAATGTATATTAGCCACTATGAAACTCATTATGAAGGATCCTCAAAACAAAACAAAAATCTAAAAATTAAGCTACCATTTGATCCAGCTATACCACTGCTCAGTATATCCTCCAAAGAATTAAAGTCAGCACACTATAATTTATAATAGCTAAGCCATGGAAAAATGAATGGACAAAGAAAATATGGTATATATATATAGAATGGAGTATCATTCAGCCATAAAGAAGAATGAAATCATATCATCTGCAGGGAAATTAATAGAATTGGAGATCACTATGTTAAGTGAAATAAACCAAACTCAAAAAGACAAATATTTACATGTTTTCTCTAATATGTGGAATCTTAGAAAGAGAGATATCACAAGAAAAAAAGAGGCATGACTATTAGAGAAGAGGCAAGGGAGGGTCAGAGGACAAGAGAGAGAGTAAAAGAGAGGTGAAAATAAACTATATTATATACTGGTATGAATACACAAAAACAAAGCCCATTATTCTGTATAACTTATACGCACTAATAAACTAAGACATTCCAAGATCCTTAATTTTTTTCTTCCCAGAAAAGATTGAAGGTATAAGGATACTGAGAATGTGAAAATTTAGGCAGGTAGCTAGTAGATAATACTTAGAAGTGAGGAAAACCAAGAAAACAAGCTAAGTGACTTACTTAGAAAATATGAATAAAGAGCTGAGTAAAAGAATAGCCAAAAGACTGAAAATAATCACCTATTATAAACGGGAATTAGGAACCAAGAATAGCGAGGACTCTGATATTTTTTTCATTATATGTCTTAAAACAGTACATGGTGTTTCAGAATTGCATAGTGTGGTGTCCTAGAATCCAAGAGGAAGAGTTTTTGGATCCCATTTTTTATGGATATCAAAAATCCATGATGTTCAAGTCCCTTATATAAAATGGCACAATACATGCCTATGATCAAAGTGTACTTTTAAAGTACACATTTATCCATTATTACTTGCAAACCTAATACAATGTAAATGCTATGTAAGTAGCTATTACACTGTATTATTTAGGAAATATAAGAAAGTCTGTACATGTTCAGTACAAATGCAGTATTTCTTTCCACATATTTTCAATCACAGTAGTTGAATCTGTGCATGGGGAACCTATGCATAGAAGATCAACTATATATTCATCATGCAGATGTAACTCATCATAAATTTAAATTTAGTAATAAAGTATCTATATGTCTGGGAAATGCCTTCTTGAAGATCCATACACACTTTGATATGAGCACCTGTAGAGGTAAATGAGTTCTAGAATGTATGACAGTTTATGTAAAATAGGCAATTTCCAAAGGGAATTTGGAGTGGGAACGTAATGAGGGGAAGGAATAGATATGATTCTGAAAGAAAATAAAAGAGCATATATATATAGGGGGTGGGTGGGTGGGTAGGATGTGGGTAAAAATGAGAATTAACTTGTGTCATATACTGGTACAAATTCCCCAATGTTGTATGTGATTGTGAGATGTATATAAAATGTACCAATAAAGAATTCAATTTAAAAAAAAGAATCCATACACATATTGTAAAATATGAATCCACAAATCCAAGAAGTTCAACTGAATTCAAGTGGGACAACCCCCCAAAAGACTTGCTAAAACAAACTTTAATCAAAGTAATGAAAGACAAAAACACAAGAGAATTTTAAAACCAGGAAGAGGAAAAGAGACTTGTCACATAAGATTACCTCAATAAGTTTACCAATGGATTTCTCCATAGAAAATCTTTCTAAACAGCAAGCTGTGGGATGATATATTTAAGATGGTAAGAGAACTAAAACCAAGAATTATATATTCAACAAATCTGTCTTTCAAAAGCAAGAGAAAGCAGTCCATTCTAAAAAACAAAAGCTGAGACAATTCATTACCAGCAGAGCTGTTATTTATGCAATAGTGAAGGAAGTTCTCTGGGTTGGCATAAATTCAAAATGAATTTTATAACTTTAGGACATTGTATGTAAACATCAGGGTAACCACAAAAAAAAACCTATAAAATATTAACAAAAGAAGTGAAAGGGGATCAAAATGTTTTACTATGTAATATCAAATAAGCATAAAGAAGGTAATGTTACAGGAAGTGAGGGACAAAAGAAGCCAGAAAACAACAAAATACGAGTGAGTACTCCTCCACGTAAACAGATTAAACTCCCCAACCACAAAGCATAGCTGGCAGAACAACAGATCCCCAAATATACAAAGCAAAAATTTACATAATTAAAAGAAATCATTTTACAATAACCGTTGGGAGATTTGGTATCTCATTTTTAAAAAGGATAAAACAGCCAAAGAGCAGCAATAAAGGAATAAAGGATATGAACAATACTACAGATGAAGTAGATGTAACAGACATACAGAAAACTCCACCTAGCAACAGGAAAATACATATTTACTAAGAGAAACATGGAACATTCTCCAGATAACACACAACAGGACAAAAAATAAGCCTCAGATAATTTAACATGACTGAAATCATGTGTACCTAACAGCTTTTTCATTCCTGACACAATACCCACATCTTGGAAGAGAGGTTTTGATTTGACTCACATTTTCTGGGGATTCAGGGTCAGGTGGCTCAAAGACAGGAATATCACAGTGGAAGAGCCAGGGGGAGCAAAGATTTTGTTCATGGCAGCTAGGAAGTAGAGCAGGGAAACAGTGCCAGAGGAAGGGCCCAAGGACCACATGCACATACGAAAGCCATGCCTACATGACCTACCTAGACACATCCAGAATTGTGCTTCACCAGCCTCCTAAGAGAATCCCAAAGTGAATTAAAATGGCATTATTCAGACTGCTATGTGTTCGAATAGCTAGGGCTTCAGAGTGAGTTCCAGACTAGGCTAGGACTACATAGTAAGACCCTGCCTCACTAAATAAATATATACAAACTTACAAAAATGATATTGTACACTAATCACAATATAAAATAAATTTCCAATCAAAATAGAATAGCTGGGGTGGTAGCACACATCTGTAATTCCAGCACTCAGGAGGCTGAGACAGGGTGATTGCTGCAAGCTCAAGGCCAGTCTGAACTACACAGTGAGACCCTATCTCCAAAAACAAAACAAAACAAAACAATTTTTTAAATAAATAATTTTTAAAAATAGTATGAAAGTAGAAATCACTCACAAAAGTAAACTATTCACAAAAATATAGTTTAAACAACCAATATATCAAAAAAGAAATCACAAAGTAATTAGAAAATACCTTGAGAGGGCCGGAGGGTTAGCTCAGTGGTTCCGGCGCCTGCCTCGCAAGAGCAAGGTCCTGAGTTCGATCCCCGGAAACCACATACAATGCTGGGCATGGAGACTCACACCCACCAACAATCAATACCGCATACCACAATGTCGGGCGTGGTGGCTCATGCCTGTCATCCCAGCACTCGGGAGGCAGAGACAGGAGGATTGCTGAGTTCCAGGCTTGCCTGGGCTACATAGTGAGCTCAGGGCCAGCCTGAACTACAAAGTGAGACCCTGTCTCAAAAAAAAAAAAAGGAAAGAAAATACCTTGAGAACAAAGAAAATTAAAACCTAAGATACTAAAACTTACAGAATGTAACCAATGCTAACAATAAACTTTATAAATACCTACTTTTAAAAAAGGATCTCCAGCTCAATCCTGGAAACAACCCAAATGTCCATCAACTGGAGAGTGGATAAAGAAGATGTGAGTTTTTTATAAAATGGAGTATTATTCTGCCATAAGGAATGACAAGATTGATTCATTTATGTGCAAATGGAGACACCTGGAGGACACACTAATAAGTGAAATAAATAGATCACAGGTAGGCAAATACCAGATCTTTTCTTTGATATGAGCACCTGTAGATGCAAATGAGCTCTAGAAAGTATGACAGTTTAGGTAGAATGGGAAGTTTCCAAAGGAAATTTGGTGTGGGAATGTAATGAGGGGAAGGAATAAATATGATTCTGAAAGAAAATAAAAGAGCTTGTATATAGGGGGTGGGGAGGTATGGGTGGGTAGGGATATGGGTAAAAATGAGAATTAACTTGTGTCATATATTGGTACAAATTCCCCGATGTTATGTGTGATTGTGAGATGTATATAAATTGTACCAATAAAGAATTTTTAAAAAAAGGATCTCCAATCAGTAATCTAACCATATCCTTAAGAAACTCAAAAGAAAGAATAAACTTAAACACAAAGCTAGCAGAAGAAATATGATTAGAAAGAAATAAAAGAAAAACCAATGAAACCAAGCTTTGCAAGGATCAATAAAATTGACAAACTTTTAACTATACCATCTAATAGAAAGAAGATATAAATTAACAAAATCACAAACAAAAGTGGGAATTCAACTTATCTTACAAAATTAAATATGACTATGGATAAGTGAATGGCAAGAAACTGGATAAGCTGATAAAACGACCCAATTCCCAGAAAACAAAAACTACCAAAATTCATTCAGGAAGAAATGAATATTTAAACAGATCTAGCAACAACTAAGGAGAATGAATCAGTAACCAAAAACTTCCCACCAAAGAAAACTCTAAGAAAAGATTTACAGACCAATTCTACCAAGCAAGTCAAAGCATTAACATCAATTCTCAAACTCTCTTTAAGCATCAAAAAGGAAGAAATAAATTCTATGAAGCTAGGTAGACAGACATTAAAAGAAAATTACAAGTTATTATCCCTTGTGAATATAAATATATATATACATACACATATGTAAATATCCTCAACAAAATACTAGTGAACTTAAATATGAGTATTATTAAAATGTTATTCCCTTCCCCCATGAAATGCAAAGATAGTTCAGAGTAAAGTCACATTAACAGAAGGAAGGGGAGGAAAAAAACACATAATAATCTCAAGAAAACTCATAAGACTAGGAATAACAAGTGCTACATTCTGGATCTGGGGTACCCCCCCCAATATGTTACCTGTTGAAGGCTTGGCTGCCAGCACCTGGCACTACTGTAGGAGATGGGGACCTCATGAAAGGAATTTACATCCCTGCAGGCATGCACTGGAAGGGATACTGGGACACCAGCCCTTTGTTCTCTCCTTTTGCTTCCTGGCCACCATGAGAGCCCTCCCACCATGATGTTCTCTCTTTCTAAAGGCTCAAAGCAGCACGGCCGAGCAACTATGGACTGAAATCTCTGAACCTGGGAGCCAAAATTAAATTTTCCCTTTACACACTTATTTTCTCAGGTATCTTGTCACAGCAATAGAAAACTAACACAAAAGCAAATTTCCTCAACATGATAAAGGCCACATAAGAAAAAACCAAGATGACATTATACTTTGTGAGAACTAAATAGATACTTGTACATTTAAATTCATACCAGCATTATTCACAACAGCCAAAAGGTAAAACAACCCATATTTCTATCGAAGTACAAATGAATAAGCAAAACTGTTTTAAGGTTCATACTGTGCTGATAGAGGTGTAACAATCATATCTTGGAAAACAAAGTACTTTCTTAAATATCAAACATGGACTTATCATATGACCTAGCAAACCCATATGTAGATATTTACCAATAGCAATAAAAATATATGTTCACATAGGAACCTGTACATAATGGTTTAAAGCAGCCCCAACACAGGGTGGCAGGGTATGGCAAAGCTGGTTGGGGGAAAAGGCATGACCAAACCCCAGAAGACACACACACCAAATAATTTCCAAGGGCCTGTAGTGAGTTATCTGCAGGTTCCTGACCTGTGTGGACTGAACAGACTGGATGTCACTGAGACTGTGGCTTTCCTCATGGTAGCCCAGTACGGGTCTCCCAGGGTATACTTTTATTTTTAACTTTTCCTCTCTTTTCCTTACCCCAAGTTGATTATGCAAAACTAGTTTCTTCCTTATTCTTTATTCTTCAAGTAAAGTGTGTCACTGATTTCACTTGTTTCATGCAATTCTTTGCTCAAGACAAAAAGGACCTGGAAACTGAGACATCTCTTTCATCTAATATATATTCAAATAATTTTAATGTAGCAAAGCCAAAAGATTTATCACCTAACAATAAGATTCTGATTGATGTCACAAAAGATCAAAATACATATCAATTAGAAATTTATAGGAGCTGATTTGCAATTAGTCTCCAAATATAGTTCCTAGAATTTCAGAATAAATTAGTCCAACCAGTACCCACTCATGTATAAGTGAAATAACTGTAGTTTTAGAAAACTCAGCTTTTTTCATCTAGTATGACATCATTTATACAGAAAGATTCCCAAAATTTATTTCAAAACACAATTACAATGCTGAAAAGCAGGTAGGAACAATGCCACCCTATCAATTTAAGTATGTTATTGTAGACATAAAATATAGATTAGAAATTAAGTCAAATTTTAAAATACAAATAAGCTAGAACCCATACAAATGCAGTGCTTGTATGTGTGTGTACGTATTTGTGTGAGAGACAGAGACAGACACTATAGTACTATGTAAAAATCAAACAAAGCTTAAAGTGAGGCAGAGAATGGCTCAAACCACTTAAAAAAGCTTAAAGGAGTCAATTTAGATAGCATCTTTCTATATCTGCTCTCTTCTATAAAATGAATATACAGTTTCTTCCAAACCAAAAAACATTTTAAGAACTGTCAACTTTTAAAATAGTTATTTTTACTTGTTCATTAAGAAGAAAGTAAATTGTGTACCAAAGTACTATAAACCAAAGGTCCATGAAAACAACTAAAACCAATTAAAAACTATAACATGTTCACAATTCTTATGTCTTCCTAAATTCTATCTATATACCATGTGTACTATTATTCTATACAGCTAAATTAGTAGAAATATTATACGCAGTTAGACCTATAAGAGCTGTGCCCTCAAGGGAGTCAGTGTAGAAGATGAGAACACATCACAACTGTGGCTGGAGATGCATCTGTAGAAGATGGAATGGCCAGACCTGCAGGCCTCTCCAAAGGATAAGTAATAAACAGAAGATTATACTTACCTGAGCCAATAAAGTCTATAGACATCAGTAACCCAAGTGGGTGACCAGGACCTCCTAATCCTTTCCAAAAAAAAGTCTTTGGGGCCGAAGATTTAGCTCAGTGGTTCCAGTGCCTGCCTAGCAAGCTCAAGGTCCTGAGTTTGATCCCTGGTAACCACACACAATGCTGGTGTGGTGACTCATGCCCACCAGCAATCAATACCACATACCACAATGCCAGGCGTGATGGCTCACGCCTGTCATCCCAGCACTCAGGAGGCAGAGACAGGAGGACTGAGTTTGAGGCTTGCCTGGTGAGTTTGAGGCTTGCCCTAGTGAGCTCAGGGCCAGCCTGAACTACAAAGCAAGACCCTGTCTCAAAAACAACAACAAAAAAAAGGTCTTTCTTCTGTCCACATATACTTGCTACATGACCTGTTTCCCCACTGGATCAAAATTACCTAAGCAGCTATACTTTCACAGTTCTGACCCTTGTTATACCACTTAATTTTGCCCTATAAAACTGTCTCTGAGAAGTGGGGACTGAAGCAATGCATTTTCAGGTTCCCTCTTGTCTCTCAGGAGCTATCCTCCTCAATATACTTTTCCTACCCTTAACTTCCTATGTTCCTTAGAATTTATTCTTTGATTTCAGGGGACATAAACTTGGCATATCTGATACATAGCAGGTTGGGAGTTACTCTTTTTTTTTTTTGCTTTTTGAGACAGGGTCTCGCTTTGTAGTTCAGGCTGGCCCTGAGCTCACTATGGTGCCCAGGCAAGCCGCCACGAACTCAGCAATCCTCCTGTCTCTGCCTCCTGAGTGCTGGGATGACAGGCGTGAGCCACCACGTCCCGCATTGTGGTATGCGGCGTTGATTGTTGGTGGGCGTGTCTCCACGCCCAGCATTATATGTGGTTACCGGGGATCGAACTCACGACCTTGCGCTTGTGAGGCAGGCACTGGAACCATTGAGCTAACCCTCCGGCCCGGGAGTTACACTTTTTATTACTTTTACTCTCGTTTATTTCTGAAAAGTGCCAATGTGTTAATATTCCAGCGCTAGGTTTTCTATTCTTTAGCTTATTCTCAGATGTTGGTTCTACTCCAATTTATCAGAATTCAACAGAATTACAACTAAAAAATCATAGCAGTTATTTCCATTGGTTTTGCATTTTGTAAACCAATACAACAAAGAAACATCATATGTAAGTGGTACCTACGTTCCTTCCGATGCTCAACTAAACCTACAGCCTGCTTTGCAGAGCACTTGGCAAACCAGTTGTCCCCAAGCAAAACAGTCACTTCATTGGTATGGACAAGTTTTCCTGGCATGAAAGCAAAGGGGCCAAGTGGCACCTATTTAAAAGAAAAAAAAAGTGAATTTAACACACAAAAATACATTTTATGAAACACTTAATATTAAAAAGTCCTAATTATTTTATTGAGCTTTCATAGACTGAGATAAAAATGCCTACCCTATAGAAATTTAATACAACTTTAAAATCTATAGGAAACTTAAGGATAATAAATCAGTATTAAAACACAAAAATAAACCTGTACCATATTCTTATAGTTCTTTAAGAAAGTAGTACTGCCCCTGAATATTTATGTTTTTCAGTAATTCCTCAATCTAAATAGAACCAAAATAGTTAATGAAATAGCCAATAGAAGATTTTAGTAAAAGCAACTGAAAATTTCTACTAAAATGCCCATTTTTTACAAAACAAGAATAAACAGCTTTAATGGTTCTATTTAACTACACTTACAACATATTTGCTCTAGTGTAATATGAACCAAGTCATAGTGAGAAAAGATGCTCATGCACTGAAAAATTCCAATCCAGGGGTCACAAACAGATCACTGTGTCAGTAATAAAGGTCATTAAAACAAAAATTACCAGCACCTTTTTATATAAAAATCAATGTCCTAGAATTTAATTCTGTGAAATAGAAAACATTATGGCCTGTTCCCACTCTGGCTTACATGAGATGACTAAGCACCATATCGCTGATGTAATCACATTTTTTATGTAGTTAATTTATACGCCAAATACCAAATTGTGCTAACATTTATGTTACTATAATGCAATAATTATTTACATATTTTAAAAAGTAGATACTGATTATTACAAGTATTGTATTGTTATAAAGTATTAAAAAAACAAAAACACTTCCCTGATATGGTAGCTACCTTTAATAGAAAACATCAGTTTGGTAATCTGTGATAAGTCACACAGAAAAAAATAGTTTTATAAAGTTAACACAGTTACAAGAAATCATTCCTTTAAAAGAAATACACCAAACATACCATGATGTTATAAGAGAGCTTATCAGGCAAGGTACTGAGTCTTTCTTGAAGAGCATTATAGTCATCATCTACCTTCTTCCTGTCAACAAAAATATCACACAATATATTAATATACACATTCCAATTCTTCTGTGTATTATAAGACATACTAATCAAAAAAATTGCCTTTTCTAAGTTTAAAATTCTGTTCTTACAAAGTTTAGTGATAGTACCAACCTATCATATATTTATTAAAGAACTGAGACTTTCCAGAAACTTTAGATTTTATAGATTTTGCAAGGCAGGCACTGGGACCACTGAGCTAAGGACCCAGCCCTTAGAACACTCACACTTAGACAATCAGTGTTTCCTAAATTAGAAGATCAATTGGACTAAATACAATATAAAAATTAAGAGAAGGTGGAGGAGAATCTGACCTTTGGAAGAATACAGGACTCAAAGTGAAGGAAGAAGAGATTTCAATAAATTGTTTGAGTGAATAAACACTGACTATCAAGAAAAATCATAAACACAAAATTTGATCAGATGCTTTTAGTCCTCATCAGAAAACTTGGGGCTGAGAAATGTGGTATCATCAATGCTTCAATTACTCATACTAATGTGATTAAGATGACAGAAAACCAACTACAGTTTGGGAGAGACTAGGCACAGTACAGGTAATATAGAAGGCATTAACACTTCCTCAAATTAGAGCCACCAAATAATTTCCCACAACCAAAAGGGTAACTGTTGCTGCAGGATGGTTGTGTTTCTGTGCTCTCAGCCCCAGTCACATCTTGGCCCTGTTGGAAATGAACAGCCCCTGTTTTTTGAGTGACAGCAAGTCTGGTCTAAACTGAGATGCCCATTTAAAAATCTCTAGTATTTCCTGCTTGACAGAGACCTGCAGGCAAAACCAAAGCACGGAATTTTTTTATAAGCAGGGCATTGTTAATTGTAAAAAAAATTAATGAAAACAAAAACTCACCAACTCAGCAAGTAATTTAAATGAGTATGTAGATATTGTCAAATTGAAATTAGGATAAACTGCAACATAGGTAATCACTCTTCAGATAATAAAAATGACTATGCTAGAAACATCACAGAATTGGTTTCAGTTTACTCCATAGTTCCTCAATAGTAAGTTACATAATTAATAACAATTATCTCACTTAGTATTAAGTTCTCAAGGAGTTTTACATATGTATATTATGTATCCTAAAAAACTCCTATAGTAAATGTCATTTAACATTTTCTCTCACAAAAAAGAAGGTGTGAGATGGAAAAACCACACATTGGAGAGAATCAAATTTCCTATATGAAGGTGAAGTACATTAATGCATTTAAATGCTTTATAACCTGTTCTCTTGTAAGCACATCTTCTCATTTTCTAAGGTTCAAGTGCCTTTTATATATTTTCCCCAAAAAAATTTTTAAATCAACAGAAAATTTTAATCTATTTAAGGCAAAAATCACACTTCAGGATACACTTCTATAGGAATATAATGCAAAACCGCTTCATGCACAGGGCTATGTACCAGAAAGAACATGGATTTGAAGTCAGAGCAAACAATGAATCTCAGCTCTGCTGCCTGACTTTGTACAAGCTAATCTTAGCTGTAATATCGCCAATGGTAAAATTGGAATAATGTCCATCTCATGGGTTCAAGAGAATTAAAATATAAACGGTTTAACACCTTGCCTAGCACTAAGGGCCAACTTTTTCCAAGAAGTGCCAAAAAATGCCAATTCTAAAAATTTCAGGATATTGATGAGTCCATTAAGTGAAATTCATTCACCTGGACGGTATGATTTGCTGAAAGACAGTACATCTGAATATAACCTTTCAGGGTTTCTAGAGACAAGATTAGTGTGAGCAATACATGTAATAATGTTCATACAGGGCAGATTTGATATAGCACCTACACATAATAAACATGCATTATTAAATCTATGAATGCTAACAGTTTATCTCTACTTTTCAGATAAGTGACTGCAAATTCTCAAGGACTATGTACCAGCTATCTAGCTGTTTCTATGATTAAGTACTATTAATGTTTAATATTTTCTATATTGGTAGTTATACCTGGGGGGGCTTCCTAAAAAGTCTTCATTGTACATTAAGAGAACAGTAAACTGAACCAGAGATAACAGAAATCAATATCAGTATTTGGAATCCAGTACACTCTCTTTTAGATCAATAGTAATACATCCTGGGGAAAAAAAATTGTGAACACGCTGGAGAATATTTTAAGATTAGAGTTGTTATTTCTAAATCTTGAATTTTTTCTAAAAATGTAAGTGGAAGATAATTTAAAATGCATTCTGTGCAAAAACCCCATTTGAAGGGAGGCCAGCAGGAGGCAAGCAGTTTCTCTGGAAGAAATTATAGCTTGAGGAACTCACTCTCTCTGTGAAGGCTGTACTCACCAAAATGTCCAGGACCAAGCACTAAATTCAAAGGTTAGCTCCAAATAGCCCTCCTAATATTCAAGGATTAAATAATCATTAAAAATCACAAAGTTTACACTACAAAAATCACATAACTTATTTTAAGAAACAGCACTGTTACAAAGGCAAGCATTAAGATCTTTATTTGCAAAAAATTTGAATTTTTCTATTACTTGGAAACAAGCTTTGAACAAAATAACCATATTAAAATACAGTAGTTCAGAGAGGTGTTTTTGTTTTTTTTCCAAAAATTAACTCGGAAACAGTTATTACTTTTGTTTTGACAGTATCAGGATCAAACTCATGACCTTGCACTTGGAAGGCAGGTGGTGGCGCCACTGAGCTAAATCCCTGGCCCAGAAACAATTATTTAGAAATCAAAATCAAAATCAAAATTCAAATATAGTTAGAATAAACCTCTCAAGCTTACTTAACTGTATGTATAGAGCTTCTTGTTTGGCTTCACCATATTTGAACATTATAGATTAAAAATTCAACCTTTAATTCTTTTTTCCCCCAGTACCAGGAAGTAAACTCAAAACTTTGCACTTGCCAGAGAGGCAAGGCGCCACTGAGCTACATCCCTGGCCTCCTTTAATTCAAGAAACTTTTTAAATCTTCTTTTGAGTCTTGATAACCAAGGGATTCCATTCTCTTACCAAAAAAAAAAAAGAAAAATCTTTGTGAAAAAGTAAGTTCTGTATTCCTTTTTTCGAGCCTGTAATAAAAACTGCAATCTCCATCTTTAAAATAAAAAGAGAAAAAACTTACATCTCTGAAACAATCTAAAATTTTACTCTAAAGTGGGAAAGTGGAGTAGGCAGAAAATACTAAGACTAAACGTTTTTTCCCCTGAGCAAAAACCACCCATTTTTCTCCTTCTGCTTACCTAACATGCTAAACAAAAAGGCAGAAAAATACTACACCGTAAAATACTTAAGAACAAAAATAGAAAAGGGGCTTAATATTAATGTTAATATGTGGGTTAGCCTCAAAGAATTAACTTTTTATTTTTAAATTTAAGAAATGACAAAACCCAAAGATTCTGAAATATCTGAGTCAATATGACCTTCTTTTAGAAGTTATTTTTAGTCTATCATAATCTAAGTACCCAAAAAAGTCTTGTTTCAATTCAATTTACCCACTACTTATTGAGTTCTTCCTCTGCATTAAGTCTTATGTCTGCTATAAGTGGCAGGGATCGTCACTCATGTATAACACACTCTTTTAAAAACTTTGCAATGCATCTTTGTTAAAGATCCACGGGCCTGAGAGTTTCCTGAGCTTTCCTCTCTAAAAAGAGAGACCAGGCAGAGAATGTACAGGAAGAGAAGCAGTCTCATTACAAAAGTAAAAAGTGACTATGTTTTTGTTAAGTTTCTTCTAAGCTGCCTAAAGTGTTAAAAGTTATATTAAAAAAATAAAAACATTCTTGAAAACAGGACCTACACTGTTATGCTTTCTGTAATTTGGTGGGAAAAGGAAGGATCCTCTTTTAAAATTTAAATACACTGCATAAAACCTGTACTTGCATTATCTTTGTATTACCTTCTTCCTTGCATGGCCATGGTAAAGTACTAATTTTATTTAATAAAATAACTAAGACCTACCATAAAAGTCAGGTAACATGGAAATATTTTCCTTTTTTGTAGCTCATTTAAATTCATAACTCGTGAATTTATATCATCACAATCTGCTCATGAAATAACCCGTGCTCATTGTATTTTGAGTCAAAACAAGGTTATTAGAAATGACATTGAAAAGAAAAATTAACTGACATAAAAACATAATTTTTGAAAATTCAATTAAAAGAAATTATTCAAAAAGATAGGTACAGCTAACATTCTATTAAATGTTTTCATACATTGTGAATATGCCAGTTTTACTTAAATCTCACCTTAATTCATAATTTGTCACTTCAGTTTAAATTGTCTATATTTTACTTCTAAACTTGATTTCAGGAAAATGTTTTGTGTTTGCATTTAGAGGGGTGACAAGATGCAGATCACTGCGAAACTGAGAGAAAAGGACCTGGTATTTTCCATTCAATTTCAATATAAGCCTGCTTGGAGATCTCTCCAGATTAGAGATTCTGTCAAGGGATTTTAGTTTATAACAGTGAAAGCACAGCAGTCCTGGTTTTGACTTAACAAATATTTAAAATCCCCCAAGTTACTTTTAACTCAACTGACTTAAAGATAATTTTTTAAATAGAGAAACCCTCACCAATTTGGTCATGAGTTCAATACAAATTAGTAAAAAGTAAATATTAAGCATGCTTCAATTTGTTTACAGTCTCATTTTCCTAAGTCATACACTGATACTCACCATCTATCTTTTTACTAGATTAGAATTCGGACATTTCTTATCTCAGAACAAGTACACGCACATGGTATTATCAGTCCCCACCTCTCAGTCATGCATTCCAATTCACACGATTTTCACATCATCATTACACAGTACTCATTCTTCAAAGTTTTACTATAAGCATCACTCAAATGTTACTCGATGAATTATTTATACTTTATCTTAAAAAGCACAGAAAATGAGAAACCTTGAAATACGGGTAGCATAGTTTTCAAACTTAATACAATTAATGAAAAATCCTAAATTGTGTAAATGGCAATCCTTAACCTTAATTAGATATTCACTGACTTAAGAAGATTATGGGAAACTGAACCAAATGATGTACGTGGACGGTGGAAAAATTCTTCCACATAATGATTTGTAATTAGACAAGTTTTAAAAACGCTGGCGGAAAAGGTTCTCTATGACACATAAGTTTGCCATTTATTTTCAGAAATGAATTAAGTACTAACTGCTTTGATTACTTCTAAGACATTACACAAAGGCATAAGGATCCCTAGAAGCAATACTTCTATTTTTAAGCCCAAAACCATTATCTCCCTAAAAAGAAGAAAAGGGAACATTTATCGTGTGATCTTGGTGCACAAATATACAAACAGAATTAAGAAGATGGGAGCAAGAAAATGAAATGTTTTTAACATGGAGGGAAACAATTAGCTTCTTTTTAGAATTATGAGTGATTTACCTTATTCTTTTCATATTTCCCTCTTTCCTTAAGTAGGCTTGTATTCATTTTATTCTCAGAATAAAAGTTTTAAAACCTAATTCACATGTTTTTATTTTTGGTACCGGGGAGTAAGAGTCAGGACCTTGCATTGCAAGGTGGCTCCGGAACCACTAAAAAATACCGGCCCACAGATGACTTTCAAAAACCATACTTAAAATACTTAATTTGAGTCTTATTTTGCATTTTACTCTGCTTTGAAACCTTTCATACAAAAATTTTAAGCTTATTTTAACCTCCAAACTATGTACTTAAACACTACCTAATTTTTTTAAATGCAGGAACTTGAATAATGACAAAAGACTTGTATATGTAATTCCTCCACACTACCCTATTCAGATCAACCAGTAACTGTAGAAACTAGTGATAAAAGCATGTCACCGAGCGTGGTGGCTCACGCCTGTCATCCCAGCACTCAGGAGACAGAGACAGGAGGATTGCTGAGTTCGAGGCTTGCCTGGGCTACATAGTGAGCTCAGGGCCAGCCTGAACTACAAAGCGAGACCCTGTCTCAAAAAGAAAAAAAAAAAGCATGTGAAATCTCCAAAATGCTTGGAAATCGTTCTCTACTTCATCCAAGGAGAGAGAAAAAAGGAAAGAAGATAACACTCCAACAGAAGGCTGTATACAAAAAAGTAAATGAACACTTGGCAGTCAGTGAAATATAGTTCCAAAATTTACCTCACTAAAGAATAAAGTCACCCTGATGGAATATTTTTAATGTCTTGAAAGTATGCAGATCAATATTTCACACATTATGCATAATAAATTTTATACAGGCATCTGAAAATAACTGAAGAGAATACTGCCTCAGGTGTTCATGAGAAATACACAGTGAACCATAGCAGTTATGATAAAATACTTCAGTGCTTTTGTGGGCATTTCCCTCAAAATACCAAACAGAGCCGGGCGTAGTGGCTCACACCTGTAATCCCAGCACTCGGGAGGCAGAGACAGGAGGACTGCTGAGTTTGAAGCTTGCCTAGGCTACATAGTGAGCTCAGAGCCAGCTTGAACTACAAAGTGAGACCCTGTCTCAAAAAAAAAAAAACAGATATAGGAACTACTAGAACTACTTGTTCTAGAAACTACTTGTTCTCAAGACAGTGTTTCTTGTTCTATTTTCTTAGAAAACACAACAAATGTGAAGTATACACTTTAGTATCATTCACTCAAAACTCACATGCATAAATTGTTTCCCAACTTTTATGTCTAAATGTAATGCTACTCTTTCTAAAATTAAACACTTGAATAAATACCTTCTGTATTTTCATTTAAGACTGCTTCATGCAATTTTATAGGTATCTTTACTACTTAAAATCCTCTTAAGATGATTTAAAGGATGCAAGACATTTTTATGACTCATAAGCACATAATTTATGATTATAAACAATGCCTAACATATAGATGATTTGAATGTGCCTGGCATAGCATGTATTACTTCATTTAACTCCCACACATCAACATAAAGTAATGAGACATTTTTTCTTGTAAGACATATTCAATGGAAATCATCTGCAATGCATTAAAAATGACCATAAATTCTTTGTCACTCCTCCTATCACATTGTACAGGTCATTCTGCCACCTTTTGAATATGGACTGGCTTTGGGAGTTTCTGTGGCCTTGCATCTTCCATTGCTTGGCTAAGAGCACAAGAACAAAGATGCTTAGCTAACAGCCAGCACTAGACTCACTCTTGCAAGGGAACATACTTTGGCCAGGCTGGCTGACCCAGCAAGCAAACGTCTGCAGTAAAATGAGTGAGCCCATACAAGCCTACCATAAGAGGAACACAAGTGACCCCAACTTCAACAGGCACAAATAAATGGCAGTTGTGTCAAACCATTGTTATAGGGTAATTTTATTGAGGAGCAAAAAATGAAGGACATCAAGTATATATTTTTCAGTTGTAGAGCCCCTATCTCTATGATGTGCTATTATTTATTAAGAAACAAAAACTAGTAGCAAATTGCATTTGGTAACCCTAAAAGACATCTGACATGGTAACATCTATGAGAATAAGATTTAATTAACTAAGGACAATTCTCTTACAATGCAGTTTTATTTTGAACAAAGGCATGCATGGAAGCAGAATGAATGAATGAATATAATCCCTAACTTAAGCAAACAATTTCTGCAAAGATTTACAAGAAGTTGGTAGAACAGTTGCTTCTAGAAAAAACAATTGAGAACTGGGAAACAAGGATCAGAAGAAACTATACATCATTTATACCTTTTGGATCTTTTCGATCTTGAAACATAAATTTACTGCCTGATAAATTGCTATTTAAACCTTAAAACACTAATCCATAGTGCTTTCTAAACTCTTAACATATATAATGAATATCTCCACAAGGAATGATTTAAACTCATTTCAAAATAATTGGAGTGGGCTAGAAGACAGATATAAACAGATACACTTTATAAAATCAAGAGTTGATAATTATTGAAGCTGACTGATAGGTAAAGTTCATTATTCTTCTCTGGTACTGTAAGCTTGAAATTCTTTTTTTTTTTGCTTTTCGAGACAGGGTCTCGCGTTGTAGTTCAGGCTGGCCCTGAGCTCACTATGGTGCCCAGGCAAGCCGCCGCGAACTCAGCAATCCTCCTGTCTCTGCCTCCCGAGTGCTGGGATGACAGGCGTGAGCCACCACGTCCGGCATTGTGGTATGCGGTGTTGATTGTTGGTGGGCATGAGTCTCCACGCCCAGCATTATACGTGGTTACCGGGGATCGAACTCAGGACCTTGCACTTGCGAGGCAGGCGCCGGAACCACTGAGCTAACCCTCCGGCCCAAGCTTGAAATTCTTTATAACCAAAAGCTAAAATATTAATGGAAGCTGTAACAACGTTAACTCTACACAAAGAAAAAAGTTAATGATAAAAGATAAAAAGCTAATGTCATGAATACAAAATATTCACAAATATTTACAAAGCATACTTTTTGCTATGTTTTTTCATTTATCTGACAAAATTTTCACAAAAAATGTATAAACTATTACTAGTACTTGTGCCACGCTAAGTGTCCTGTAGACACCATCCCATAGGATGCTGATGATAACTCTATGAGTTAACTAGTATAATTTTTACAGGAAAAAAATCTGACATTCATAGCATAACTGTATAGACTCCAAAGCCCATGTTCTTTGAAGAAGAACTTAGAAAGATTTAAAAATTACAAATAATCTACAAATTGAATAATCAGCTGTTAGAAGACCAAATAACGGGACAAATACTTACATTTTAACAAGAAAATAGTGTTTGGATTTTATAACATCTTCTAAGTAAAGAGAATTATAAAGGCAAAAAAAAGTTTTATCTGAAAAATGTTTAAATCCTCCCTAACTTGAAAACCACTAATAATGCTAAAACAGTGTCACACAAATTCTCACTTTTTAGGCTCACATATTTCCTTTTTGTTATTAACTAAAAAAATACTATAAATGTCTTCCCTATAGTTTTGGAATTTAATTTTCTGGAAGAGAATTTCCGGTCTGTGTTCCAAAATCATTTTCACTTAACTTGTCTACAAGTATTTTTTTACATTTCCTGCCCTACACTTTCAAAAACTTAGATCACTTCTAAACTTGAGATTATATATTACTTATTTTTTTAAACAAAATCCTTCAAAATGGCACTAACAAGCATAATCATTTTAAAAAGAGAATGCATTTTTGAAAATCATATATTTTGCTTCTCCCTTGCTATAAGAGTATAAACTCTTACAAAGAATAAGAGTTGAACTACACAAACTACGTTTTAGAGTGGGCTAACACTGAGGGACAAAGCAGTATGTTTTTAAACCTACTACTACGTAAAACATGCCTAAGAATGGCTCTCACGTCCAAACTCCCACTGTACTTGCTTCGTATCTCTGCAAATAGCACAAAATTACTGTGATTTTTCAGTTCAGCATCTGACTACGATTCTGTCTATGGCAGAGTCTTTCAATTTCAAATAGCAGCACAATACTGGCATATGTAGGAACTCAATTATTGTTTGAGGAATTAAGAGAATGTAAAAACATCCAAGAATTCCACAATGACCCCCAAATAGCAATTTCCTGGCTTTCAGAAGAATGGAGACACTCTGGTTTCAATTTTTGATTATAATAAACTGATGAGTTCACTGTCCATTTAGATTCTAGCAATCATATGACATCATGTACAGATTCTCATTAAAAAACAAACAGAAAAATCTGTTTCCTAAAGCCTAGCAGAAATGATTCCGAAGAAAAAGCAAATATAAATTGAAAATATTTTAATTTTTAATGTATAGATAAGATATGGTATAACTTCAAGGTATGTGTAGGTAAATATGCTAAGCATGTATAGTTTGGAGGCTTCAGGATCCTGGAGTTAGAATGAAGGTTACACATGCTTGCTCTGAAGTATCACATTTATGCCTCTCACTGCTCACCAGGCTTGTACAGTGCTACACTATTCATAAAGTAAAAGCTTATGTATAAAAGCTTTTTTTATGCATTTCCTCTTCCTTTATCTAAACATTAAGAACCTATTCTGAACCTAACACAGTAGGATGGGCTATGGATAACAGAATAAAAATATGCCCAATACCCTTAAAGAACTTTAACAAAGAATTTTATAAACCAGCCAGGAGTCAAGTACTGACTCACAATTTGTATAAACTAGTAAGTGAATACAACCTCTTCTTATTTCCTAAAATTTAGGAAAAAACCTAGATTTTAGCCAAAATCAACAGAAGCCCACAATATTGAAATTTCCCTTAGGAATTATTTATAAAATGGCTCACTTTGGCCAAATTTGCAGGGGAGAAAAAAAAATTCTTTGGCCAACAACTTGCATTTCATATTTTAACCTGAACTGAATGTATAATGAAAAGCGAATAGTCCTTTATGGAAATGTTGACAGACTTACACCACTGGTGGATGCAACTACAATGATACATTTATTGAAAATTAATGAAGTTCTGAATTTGTATTTATAAAGTGAATATTATTAGTTCTAGATTATTTTCTGCGCGCCAATAGTCAAAATTTAATAAGATGATGTGTACAGATTGTGCTGATTTTCACTCTTATCCACTGCTTGCAGCCTATGTGCATTTAAACCAAAAAATATTTGATATACACTAACTATAAATTATTTCCTTGGAGATCTCTCAGGCATGAAGAAAAAGCCTCTTAAAATAAATTTACAATATTATATGCTTGATGGTGTATAACCGAAGGTTTAATCTCACCACTAAAGGGGCAGTTACCATGATTTTGCAATAACCCTGCAGACAATAATCAAGACAGCTCCTGTTGTTCTCTCAGTAAAATCTCCGTAAACACAGCATGGATATATTGTAATTTGATAACTGTAAGATCAACAGCTATACCTTATGATAACTCGTAATATAAGATTTTATTCACCATAAAATTGAGCATTTTGCTCAGAAGCAAAAGTGTTACTTTATCAAGCACTATCCTATTAACTACAGATTAGATCATTAAAATAAATATGCTTTCTTTCTCACTAAAAAAGTACAATCCATAAAGAAAGATCCAAAATGAAATGAATAAGGTACATTCTTCAAACTTTGGGAAAATGTATCTGTGCCATCCTTCCATTATTATTTTATAACAACTAATCCCAATTAGTTTACTACAAATATAAGAAGTAGCCTCCAAACAGGGTTCTCTACAATCAGGTTCAGAAATGTCTGTTTCCACTTTGTAATGACATTAATATTATTCTTTCAAAGAAAGGAAAGGAAAAAAGAAGACAATTATAATAAACGCAAATGACAAATAATTTCACGAAATCAGGGAAAATATTATTCAAAAAAGGGTGAAAGACAATATAAATTTGTATCAAAAGGTCTCAAAATGGGAGATTACTAGAATACAATTACTGGCCACAATACGCACACACACGCATGCGCGCGTGCACACACACACACACACACCAATGCACATATTATTTAAATATAAGTAGATGTCCCCATTGGTATTTCAGAAGTATAATAAAACCATCTTTCACTCACCAATGCTGGATTTTCTCTTGGCAGTTAGTGACCACCTGTCATGAAAACAGATAACTACTCATGAAAAAACAAGGCTATGCACAGAGCTACAAAATCAGTACATCAGAAAACTAGAACAGTAGCTTTACAGATTTAATAGCATCTCAGTATACATTTTTATTTGTCAAAGGCACAGAGATGTGAACGTTAGTTTTTAAGCAGCACACTTTATCATAACCCTCTAATGCAGGCTGATAACTGCAGAACAAATTACAGCTTTCCAATTCATACTCTGGTACAAAACCCTCTTCATAACTATTAGGTGACATATGATATAAGATAACTAATATTTTGTACAATCTACAGACCTGTTTTCAATGTTACATATTTTGTAGAATATGTAAATATTATAAATAACAAGAAACCAATGTAAAATCCACGTTTCATCAGTAAAAAAAAAATGACAGTGGTGAAAATATTTTATTTTGTCAGCATATCGCCAAATGTTTTCACCTGTAATTTTTATTCTGATGTATTATAAACGAGTTCGGAGAGATTTTTCTCCTACATTTTCAAGAAGAAATACTTGGGATAAAGAGATGCTCTGAACAGCTCATTTTCCCCTAGTGAACAATGATAAAATTTTGAGCATTTAATAGCCAATTTAAACTATGCTTTAACACTGGAACAATGGAATTAAGCAAAAAAGTTACTTGTTGCCCTTTGAATTATTTCAGTAGATTTTCAAAATGCTCAGAAAACTAATCAGCATCAGGAAATATAATATTAAAAACACACTTTCTGAATGGCAATTTTAAAATTAATGCTATTTTCACAGATTTCTGATCACTTCTCACCCACTAATAACATTTTTAAACAGTAATCTAGAACACCACAGCACCACTTTAGAGACAGAGAAACCAAGAGATAAAAGCCAAAATGCCAAGGCCACCTGAAAAAGAAGGCAATATAATCTGGTTCACAACATACGGCTCTAGTTTACTGTTCTAAATAACAATATTGTCTCTTGTACACACTCAATGTTTCACCCAAAATCACAGGACTTTTTTTTAGACCTGTCACTAAATTCCTCTATTATAACATTTAATTCCTGAAATAAATGTCCTCCTTTGGGACATTTTAAATACTAAGGCAGCCATCCTGCACCAAAATACATGCTGTAATCAGATACCCAACCATACTACACATTAACTCAGCATAAGAAGTCTGCTTTAGAATGAAGATCTCTCAGTAAGTATCAATCACATAGCAACACTTAATAACAGTGGTAATATATAATAGAGTAGTGACTTTACATCTGGAAGAGCTGAGCTAAAACTACATCAATCCGTTTCACTGTTTCTGATTTAGCAGTCATTATGAAATAGACAAATAGAATTAAATGTAAATTGAAAAAGAAAAAAATCTTCATGAAACCCTTTCTATAAAGTTCCTATTTAACAACCCCATTAAAAGATGAGACCCAAAAACAGTCAGGATGTTTTCCAATCCCAGTGCCTGTGTTTCCAAGCATGAAGTGAGCCAAAAGCACAAAAAGAAAAGCCCTGCAAACCATAAGAGCAGAATGTTCATTAACCTCTACATGATAATCCTTTCGTAGCTGCATATTAACTAGTTACATATTCATAATCATTTACATTATTTAAAGGACCTTCAATGAAATTTTCTAGGCTATATCCATTAGTGACAGTGTTAAAGGTTATAGAAGATAGTCTACTTAATGTTTCCAGGGAGCCTTTCTAATTAGTAAATATGTAAATTTGGCACATATGCATTTTATGTTTAAAAACAAGTCACTGGTAGAAAGGCATGGTTCTTGCCATCACCCTGAGTCCACCCTCTATTTTGTTCTAGTTAACTTCCCCCCACTTCCCACCCTTTTTCTTTCCTAAAATAGTCTCCCTAGGCACAGATATTCAAGGATATACCAACAACAAAAGTCCATTTCATAATTTACAACCGAAACTTTCACTACCAAAACACTGCTTTACATTTAATGTCTTTCTTGGTTACACACAGCACTTAGGACAACAGATAGGTGAGTGTCTCAAGTACTCTCAGGAAATGGCCTTTTGAAAATGAGAAATAAAGGGAAAGGTAAAAGAAATGTGAAAATATGCAGCATAACCGTCCAATGATGTGTCTACTGCTATCTGTTTGTAATAATTATGATTCGTTTACTTTCAAAGGAAAATTCGAACCCAAGCACTTGTATTTATATTTTAAGATGCTTTTAACTGGCACAGAAATTTTTAGAAAGAATATTAGGATTCAAATTTGAATGTACATAGGAAAAGAGGGGGGGGGGACCTTATTTTTCAGTGAAGTTAACCCCAAACAATCTGTTGTTTTCTGACTGAAATCTCAAGATTAATTCCTTTAAGTATTAAATGAAGTGATTATGAAACAGTGAGTTTAGTTCTACAAGCAACTCTTGAAGAAGAAAACAAGAATATTTTATCACTTTGTTGACCTCCAAAAGAGTAAGATTGCTGTGGAGGAACAATATTAGTTTTGTTTTGCTTTGTTAAAGATCAATCTGTCCAAAAACTTATCTATTACAATCTACAATGTTATTCCTTAAAAAAAAACTTACTGTGTCATTTTTATAAAACAAGTCTGTTATTAGACTTCTATTAAAATAAATGACTAGAAAATTCTTTAATATACTAACTGTACTTACGGTCAAGAATTTATAATTAAAATATACATTAATAGAGTAGTACAGCTGTAAGACCACCATAAAGAAAATGGACCATAGCCTGATTTAGTACTTTTTAAGACAGACTATCACTGAGTGTTTACCAACAACCCAGTAGATGCAAAATCATATTGTATACTTTCTTTAACTCAAAACTGGCCTTAACCCAACATCTATAATGCTAATGGTATAAACTAAGCCTTTATATGATGAACATCAATATGCAAACATTTCAGTGAATTAACCCCTAATTTTGAAGAAAGAAATTTACTCAAAATGATACAACAATCCAAAATCTAGGAGAAGATGAAATAATTTTTCCCAGTTCTATCTAATACCAAAGCCCCTATTCCTTTGTATCTGAACTGCTTTCAACCATTTAACTTACTGTGTAAGAAAAGCAGCTGTTTACATCTACAATCTCTCCTAAAATGTTGTTTTATGGGGGCTGGGGATTTAGCTCAATGGTTCTGGCGTCTGCCTGGCAAGCACCAGGTTCTGAGTTTGATCCCCTGGTAACACATACCACAATGCTGGGCACAGTACCTCATGACTGTAATCCCAGCACTTGGGAGGCAGAGGCAGGAGGATTGCTGTGAATTTGAGGCTTGCCTGGGCTACATAGTGAGTTCAGGGCCAGTGTACACTACAAAGCAAGACCCTGTCTAAAAAAAAAGTTTTACGTTCTCCTCAACTTTCTCCAATATAACATATTCAAATAAGACCTTCCCAATAATGAAAGCAAGTGAGTTTAAATTCACCAATTCATTAATATAAATTCTTATTTCTTCCATTGCTTCATACCACTCCAGGCCCTTTCAGATTAACTAAATGTAAACAACAAATTTCCCAAGCACCATTTATACATATGCAGGTGTGTGTGTGTGTGTGTGTGTGTATGTGTGTGTGTGTGTGTAGGAAAGAAATGGGGAAGTAATGGGCTAACTTCATAATGGCTAACACATCTCATCACATTTTTACAACATGTTTAACAATAGTGAAGTTAATGCCCAGGATGATCATGATGGACAGTTCACCCAACAACCTATTTTTCTGTACATCAATGTCCACATAACATATTGTTAAAAGCTAAAATTATATTTGCCAAATTTTAATAAGATATAAGGACAATAAATTATATGGAAAGCAGGAATAATAATTCCTTGGCTGGTTTTCCTCAGAAGCTGATTTCTAAAAATTATTTTATAAACAATGAGTGAATGGTTTAATATACAGTAAAATCTCCCGTACTTAATTTTGTGCTATTTACTTTGGTAACAGACCACAAGGGGGCATCAACCTATGTGTTTTCCAAGTTAAAAATATTGCTACATTAAAGCTAGGCTGAAATACAAAGCCTAGAAGAGTAAGTTTGCTTTTGAATCTTGATACTTGTCTCTGGAATGCTTCATTTCATTTCTAAAACTTCTCTCACTGTACTACAATTTCAAATTCTTTCATTATGGGTTAATGTATAATATATGTTTGGAAAATGTACCTATCAAAGCTGTCTAAATGTATGTGATCTGGTTCTCTTATTAGACCACAGCTTCTAGACATGTTACAATTTTTGGTTTTAAAGCTACTGAGTCAAAAAAGGAAAAAGCATCAGTGAAAGATAAAGCCAGCAGATAGTAGGCAAGCCCCATTAACCCTACACTTACCTAAAGGGTGAAAATAATTTTTCTCAAGAAAGATTATCAATTAAGAAGATACCTCAGTGTCACTACCAAAGTATAGAAGAAGGGTACTTTGAACAAAGTTAATAAAAATTTACAAATCTTTCAAACAAATTCTGTAGAAAAACAGGAAAGAAATGACTAACAAAAAGTGATAAGTAGCAGATAAACTACAATAAGTAGTGTTACTGTATTAAAAACCACCACAAAAGTTAAGAAAACCATTTCAATTTTCAACAAACCCATATTCTAAGTATACTGAAAAGTAAAACTGCTACCAAGTAAGTTCAATCAGTATTTATTTGAGATAAAATCAAAACGATCATTTTAATCTTTACTTTTTTTTTGAGGCAGGGTCTCGCTTCATAGTTCAGGCTGGCCCTGAGCTCACTATGTAGCCCAGGCAAACCTCAAACTCAGCAATCCTCCTGCCTCTGCCTCCTGAGTGCTGGGATTACAGGCTGAGCCACTACACCCAGCTTTAATCCTTCCTTTTATGTTTTAGCCCATTTTCTCCTACATGGGCTTTCAAGACATTCTCTCAGTAATCAATCTTCTCTTTTTACACAAATACTGAACTATGTCTGACATGCTTTTTGTATGATATATTTCATTCCACTGTAAATTTTACCTACATATTAGGGTTCTTTTTTCTTTCAGTATTTATTACTGAAAATACCACCTGTTCTAGTTATATATAGTTTTCTCCCCTGATGTGTTTAAACTGGTAACATTGCCAGGTTTAGCAGCACATGCCTGTGATCCCAGCAACTCAAGACATTGAAGCAAGAGGATCCCTGTGAGTTCAAGGCCAGTCTGGATCCTGTCATGATTTAAGTCTGGCTGGACTATGAGACTCTGTCTCAATAAAATAAAAACAAACAACTGGTAGCATTTTAAGACTCTGACATGTTCAGGAAATTAATGAAATTAGATACCCAGGAAACTACAATACACTGGCAGAAAGCTCTATGAAGTAGGGGCCATGTCTACTTTATTCAACAATATTCACCTGCAACACAGTAAGCAGATAGGCCTTTAAAAGCAGGACAGTTCTGACCATTACCAGCGCGGAGGATTTCCGCCCGCCGGCCAATCCCCACCCCACCCGGAGCTGCACCTATAGGACTCAGGTCACAGACCCCGGGCGCCATTCCCAGCTCAGAGGACTGCGGTCTGCCAGCTAGCCCCCACTCCACCCCGGAGCTCCGTGGAGCCTGGAGCCATTTCCTGCATCCCTCCACACCAAAGCCACGCTGAGAGACCAAATTCAAGGAGGACAACCCAGGAAGGTGCCACTTCCAAAGGGCCCCAGATAATAGAAAGAAAGAGACCTGCAACAAACACTGCCGTGTCATCAGGCAAGGAATTAAACAAATAGCATTAGTAACAACAAAAGAGTAGAAATGAGAAAATATACAAAAAATCAGACACAAAGATCAGGACCACAAGGAAATTCAGAGAAAAAGGGAAATAGAGCAAACTGAAACTCAAACACCAGGACTCTTTGAGATGGTAACTAAAGCAGATCTAGTAAAATGGAAATCAGAACTCATCTCTGAGATCAAAACAGAGATACTGTCCACAGTGAAAGACATCATTAAAGAAGAGATCAGTGAGATGATAGAATCCAAGATAGCAGAAGCAACAGAACCTTTTAAACAGCTTCAAGCAGAGCTCCAGGGGATGATGAAGGAGAATGAAAGCTTGCGAAGTAGGATGAATGAAGCAGAGAACTGAATCTCAGACCTAGAGGACAGCATAGCAGCCAACGAGCAGGAAAGGTATAATCTATGGAAAAGAGTAAGGGATCATGAGAAATCAATTCAACAGCTTCTAGATGACTCAAAGATAAATAACATAAGACTGATTAGAGTCACTGAGGAAGCAGGAGACAATGCAAAAGACATAAAAAAAAACTGTTGTCAGAGATAAGGGCAGAAAACTTCACAGGAAAAGAAATGGATATGCAGATAAAAGAGGTCCATAGGACTCCAAATCAACGTGACATAAAAATATCTAAACCTAGACATATAATTATCGAGGTTCCAGACACACAATACAAGAATGAAATACTGAAAGCCATGAGAGAAAGGAAGAAAATCACCTACAAAGGGAAGCCCTTTAGGATCACAGCAGACTTTTCAACACAAACACTCAACAGCAAGGAAAGCCTGGAGGGAAGTATTTCAAGCACTGCTAGACTGTTGTATCCTGCAAAACTATCTTTCAGAATAGATGAGGAAATAAGATATTTCCATGATAAAGAACACCTGAAAAACTTCACAAATACGAAACCTGCACTCCAAAACATTCTAAAGAACATCTTGGAAAAAAACACAGAAAATTCCATACCCACGAGACCCAGGAGAGTGAACTCACTGGGGCAAACAAGAAACTAAATAGAAAAAGGGAAAAGCAAGGAAGAAAAGAACTAAGAACAGGGAAACATGGCAGCTCTGAATATGTCCATATCAGTCATAACCATTAATGTCAATGGCCTCAATGGGCCAATTAAAAGACACAGACTAGCAGACTAGATCAAGAAGCAAAACCCTACAATCTGCTGCATACAGGAAACACACCTAATTCAGAAGGAAACCCATAGACTGAAAATAAAGGGTTGGAAAACAATCCTCCATGCCACAGGAAATGACAAAAATGCAGGAATGTCTATCTTGTTTGCAGATAAAATAGATTTCAAACCCAAACTGGTTAAAAGAGATAAAGAAGGTCACTATATTCTCGTACAGGGAATGATCCAAGAGAAAGAAATAACAATCATAAATATTAATTCACCAAACTTGAATGCACGCAACTACATTAAAACAAACATTAGTAGACATGAAAAGCCAGATAACCACGAATACAGTAGTAGTAGGGGACTTCAATACTCCACTATCACAAACTGACAGATCAACTGGACAAAGAATCAATAAGGAAATACTTGAGCTAAATCAAACTTTTGAGCTAATGGACTTAATGGATGCCTACAGAATATTTCACCCTACAAAGCCAGATTATACCTTCTTCTCAGCTTCTTATGGATCATTCTCCAAAATAGAACATATTCTAGTTCATAGAACAGGTTTAAGTAAATGCAAAGGAATCGAAACTATCCCCTGCATACTATCAGACCATAGTGCCCTGAAACTGGAGCTGAAGAGCAAAAGAAATTCTAAGATCCTCACAAACACATGGAAACTGAACAACACTCTGTTGACCAACCAATGGGCCACAAAAGAGATTAGAAAGAAGAAATTAAACAGTTTCTATAACTAAATGACAACCCCAGTACAACATACAGGAACTTATGGGACACAATGAAAGCAGTTCTACGAGGGAAATTCATAGCAATGAATGCCTACACTCAGAAAATACAGCAAACTGAAATAAACAACCTAATGATGAACCTCAGACAATTAGAAAAAGAGGAAGAAGACAAACCCAGAGCTCATACTAGGGAGGAAATTATTAGAATCAGAGCAGAAATTAATGCAATAGAGACAAAGAGAACAATACAAAAATCAATGAATCAAAGAGTTGGTTCTTTGAAAGGATAAATAAAATCGACAGACCCTTAGCCAACCTTACCAAACAAAGGAAGGAAAAGGCTCAAATCCATGCTATAAGGAATGAAAATGGGGAAATCAGCACAGATCCAGAAGAAGTCCAAAGGATAATAAACACATACTTTGCAAATTTGTACTCCAAAAAGATGGACAATCTAGAGGAAATGGATAGACTCCTAGACATATATGAACTTCCAAAGCTGAACGAAGAGGATATAATACTGTTAACCAACTCAATATCAATCTGTGAAATTGAAAATGTAATAAAAAACCTACCAACAAAGAAAAGCCCCAGTCCTGATGGCTTCACTGCTTAATTCTATAAAACTTTTAAAGAAGAGTTAACGCCTGTACTCCTCAATCTTTTTAATAAAATCGAAAGGGAAGCAGTACTCCCCAAATCATTCCTTGAAGTAACCATTACCTTGATTCCAAAGGCAGAGAAAGATCCCACCAAAAAAGAAAACTACAGGCCAATCCTCTAATGAACATTGATGGGAAAATCCTCAATAAAATACTGTCAAACAGAATACAGAGAGTTATCAAGAAAATCATACACCCCAATCAAGTTGGATTTATCCCAGGGATGCAAGGCTGGTTCAGCATACGTAAATCAATCAATGTAATACAGTATATTAACAGACTGAAGGACAAAAACCATATGATCATCTCAAAAGATGCAGAAAAAGCATTTGACAAAATTTAACACCCATTCATGATCAAAACCCTACAGAGAATCGGAATAGATGGACTTTTTCTCAATCTGATACAAGCTATTTATGAGAAATCAACAGCCAGCATCATACCCAATGGGCAAAAACTGAAACCTTTTACACTAAGATCAGGAACGAGACAAGGATGCCCACTGTCACCACTCTTATTCAATATAGTACTGGAAATATTAGCCATAGCAATCAGGCAAGACAAAGATATAAAAGGAATAAAGATAGGAAAAGAAGTTAAACTGTCATTATTTGACGATGATATGATACTCTAGAGGATCCTAAAAATTCAACCAAAAGACTGCTGAACTTAATTACCAAATTTAGTAGGGTTGCTGGATATAAGGTCAACGCTCAAAAATCAACAGCCTTTGTCTACACAAACAACAGACTCACTGCAAGAGAAACTGCAGAGTCAATTCCTTTCACAATAGCACCCAGAAAAATGAAATATCTAGGAATCAATCTAACAAAGGAGGTGAAAGACCTCTACTCTGAAAACTGTAGGACTCTGAAAAAAGAGATAGAAAAGGATATCAGAAAGTGGAAAGACATCCCTTGTTCCTGGGTAAGGAGAACCAACATCATCAAAATGGCTATACTTCCAGAACTACTACTATACAGATTCAATGCAATTCCAATTGAAATCCCAACACTATACTTCACGGAGCTAGAGAAAATAATCCAAAAATTCATCTGGAACCACAAGAGACCTAGAATAGCAAAAACAATTCTAAGCAACCACGACATGGCAGGGGGTATTACAATCCCCAACTTAAAACTCTCCTATAAAGCCACTATGATAAAAACTGTATGGTACTGGCAAAGTAACAGACCCGAGGACCAATGGAATAGATTAGAAGACCCAGACACAACCCCAGATACACTAAGCCACCTTATCTTTGACAAAGAAGCCAAACATCCCCAATGGAAGAAAGACAGCCTCTTTAACAAATGGTGCTGGAAAAACTGGGCTTTAACCTGCCAAAAACTAAAGCTAGATCTATCTCTTTCACCATGCACAAAACTAAATTCACAATGGATTTGTGACTTAAACATTAAAACAGAAACAATAAACCTACTAGAAAACAGGTTAGGTAAAACTTGGGAGACATTGGCTTAGGCAGAGACTTCATGAATAAAACCTCTATAGCACAAGAACTAGCAGAAAGAATCAACAAATGGGATCTCATCCTACTAAAAAGCTTCTGCACAACAAAAGAAATCACTGGCACCACTGAAAGACAACCAATAACATGGGAAAAAGTCTTTACTAGCTGTTAGTTAGACAAAGGGTTATTATCTACAATATACAAGGAACTTAAACAAATCAGTCTCCCCAAGTTTAAAGACCCAATTCAAAACTGGGCATCTGAAATGAACAGACACTTCTCAGAGACAGAAGTCAAAGCAGCCAAGAAGCATATGAAGAAATGTTCAACATCACTGGTCATCGAGAGATGCAGATGAAAACAAACTGAGATTCCATCTCACTCCACAAAGAAAGGCCGCTATTACAAAATCAACCAACGATAAATGCTGGTGAGGCTGTGGGGAAAAAGGAACCCTTGTCCACTGCTGGTGGGATTGTAGAGTTATGTAAGTATTGTGGAGATCTGTGTGGAGATTCCTAAGAAAACTAGGACTAGAGGTCCCATTTGACCCTGCTATCCCCCTGCTAAGAATATACCTAAAGGAATTTTTAAAATCACATTGGAAAGACAGATGTACACCTCTGTTCATAGCAGCTCAGTTTGTGATAGCCCAATCTTGGGAAAAACCCAAATGGCCATCAACTGGAGACTGGATAAAGAAGATGTGGGTTTTTTAAATGGAGTATTACTCTGCCATAAAGAATGACACGATTGATTCATTTATGTGCAAATGGAGACACCTGGAGGACATACTAATAAGTGAAATAAATAGAACACAAATATGCAAATACCGGATCTTTTCATTGATATAAGTACCTGTAGATGTAAAGGAGCTCTAGAATGTATGATAGGTTCTGTAATATCCAAAAGGAATTTGGTATGGTAATGTAATAAGGGGAAGGAAGGGCCAGAAGGTTAGCTCAGTGGTTCCGGTGCCTGCCTTGCAAGCTCAAGGACCTGAGTTCAGTCCCCGGTAACCACATATAATGCTGGGCGTGGTGGCTCACGCCTGTAATCCCAGCACTCGGGAGGCAGA
>PVIC010004825.1:0-60633 GCA_004025085.1 Thryonomys swinderianus | reverse complement strand
AGCAATCCTCCTGTCTCTACCTCCCAAGTGCTGGGATTACAGGCGTGAGCCACCACGTCCGGCATTGTGGTATGCGGTGTTGGTTGTTGGTGGGCGTGAGTCTCCACGCCCAGCATTATATGTGGTTACCGGGGATCGAACTCAGGTCCCTGCGCTCACGAGGCAGGTGCCGGAACCACTGAGCTAACCCTCCGGCCCAGGTTTATAAATTTTTAATTGGCAAGGAAGTTAGAATTGGAAGCTACTCAGCATTTTTTTCTTTTTTGGTTCATTTTGTATCTATTTTTTCTTTATTGAGTTGATTGGTACATTTTAGATATGCATTATGATCACATTCACCACTAAGAATTTGTTTCTGTGTATAATATATCTTTATTCTCATTTTTTCCCATTTCCGTACTGCCCTCCACCCTCTACCCTCCCTATAAACATAAGCTTTGTTTCTGTTTTTTTTAATTTCAAAATTCTTATTTCCTTTTTTCCTTTTCCCTACATAGCTTGTATGAAGGATATCAAGTACTATCACAAAGTAGGATATATTAAATCTACAAAGCACATTTGATCACTGAGCTGAATTACAGGCTCTTGGCCTATATTGCCTTACAATTTTAAAAGTCTAACAATCGTTATGGAATGATTATGTGACAATTTATATAGTAGCACTAACTCAGTGCATTTGAAATTATTATTTTTATCTAAGAAGTGAGTAGCCATTTTTCATATGTAAAATATGCAAAAATTGATTAAAATCCACTTGATACTTTTCAAACAATTATACTTATTTTCCTTTTTGTTGTTAAAATATACTAGGTCACCCCAATGGTGACATTTTTAGTAAGTGATGGCACTTTTGAATCTCCAGAATAAATGAGTAAATAAGTTCACATAACGATTTAACACTAACTATAGCCAAATGTCTATTATAAACAATATTTTTTCAAAACACTATAATAGGTAAAAATACATGTCATATTGAGGTCATTCTAGAGGCATCACGGGTATCAAACACCTACACAACTCCCACTCTCATTGTTGCTCTCAATAGAAGTTGGCAAATTTTACCAATAAAGAATTAAAAAAAATAAGTTGGCCAAAGTTGTAAACATAAAATACAGTAAGAATGTTTTGCATGATAGTTGGAAAATATTTTTTGGCCAACTCAGTTTCTTCAAAAAGACTTAAACATAGAGCAGGAAATGTTTTGAAACAAAAGAATCAAAAGGAGTGGAAATATGTTAAGTATTCACATGACTCTGCCAGTATCCTCACGTCCCAGTTAACTGTCCAACAGAATATAATCAAACTCAAGCCTTTCACTACTTTGCATGCAGGAAAAATTATTACAAATGTGAGTCTTAGGAAAGTACAATGGATTAACCTGGCAACATTCTTTTGTTTCAGGCAGATCCAAAATGTGGTTGTTCTTAACAGTGACAGTTTTAATATCTGCACTTGGAACTACACACGGCTTCCTGGGAAAAATAGCTGACAACCCTGAAGTACATATGAATATTGTAAGTTAAGGGAGGCACGAGGGGAAAAAAACCTGTAAATATAAGATAAAGCCCTATGATTTAAAATCACAGTATGTTAAAACTTTAAAGTAACCAATTAAAAATAAAATCTGTTCATTAGATGTACTTAAAAATTGAATCATAAAGCACTGGCTTTTCCTCATCAGAGTCAAATGATTTCCTTCTGGGGATACCCAAGTGAAGAATATAATGTTGTGACTGAAGATGGTTATATCCTTGGGGTCTACAGAATTCCCTACGGGAAGAAAAATTCAGAGAATATAGGTATAACCATCCCTTCCTTTTCTCCCATCCTTTTTCTTTGTTTTTCTTCTCTCATTCCCTTTCTTCCTTCCTCCATTCTACTCTTTCTTTTATGTTCACCTTCTTTCACTTATGGCTAAAGATTTAATGCTCGCTGATTCTACAAAGGGAGCAACAAAGAGGCCGCAGTTTCAACTTTGAAGGAGATCACCATTAATCCTGTGGGCTGGGTAAACTAGTGATTGTCTACCATGCACAGACTGTTACACTGAAAGTCCTGAGGGCACCTAACCCAGCTAAGGGGAGCCAAGGAAAGTTGCTCCCAGACACAGTGATTGAGTGAGTCCCAGATAAGAAGAGCACAGCCCAGATGTGTTGTGGAGACTGAGAATGAGAAGACAATTGAGATCCATTTGCCAAATGAAGAAGGACCCTTTTTGCTAGTCTTATTAAAATGTATCTTTTTCTCATTGGTGAAAAATTGTGATGTAAAACAATAAAATGTTCCTACCCATTGCCACCTAGATTAGCATAGTATTGAAACTGAGACTATAATTTCAAGTTTTACTGAGGTACAGTCGGGGTATAAGAAAAATATGTATATAAAGTGTGTAAGCTGATAGACTTTGGTATCTTAGAAACTAACAGAGAATACATAATTCAGATAAGACATTTAAATATGCTCAACTTGATCAAGAAAATGCATTTTGTTCTATTCATATTTATCTTCTAATAAGAAATAAATTTGTACAAATTTTAATCAATTTTCTTCTACAGGCCACAGACCTGTGGCCTTTTTGCAGCATGGCTTACTTGCATCAGCCACCAACTGGATCGCAAACCTGCCCAACAACAGCCTGGCCTTCATCCTGGCAGATGCTGGCTATGACGTGTGGTTGGGAAACAGCAGGGGAAACACCTGGTCCAGGAGAAATTTGTACTTCTCTCCAGATTCAGTCGAATTCTGGACTTTCAGGTAAAGGAAACACACAATAAAAAAGGACAGTCTAAAATAAACTTTGGGCTCTGAAAATGTGTGTATTTTTATTCCTAACCCAGTTGCATCTTAACAAATTATATTCCAAGTAGAAGCAGAAGGAAACAGTTGTTCATTCTGATTCTTTCTTGGATTCTTTTGTATAACTCCTTCCAAAGGTAGTTTTTTTCTTCAAACTGTCTATGACCTTAGTACCCTTATGAATGGATCTCAAATATGCTTTTCTGTATGAGATGAGAAAAGTACCCAAAGCAAGAAAGTTTACTGACCCTGACAAATTCTAAAAGAAGCATCCATATGGATTTAGAAGAGCATTAAAAGCAGTTGAGGTGAGAAAACCACAACCTGGGTCATCATGAAAGAGCAAAATTCAGACATTATGGAGAGAATGTCAACAGTTTTCCTGTCACCAGCCTGCTTGTGCCTCACTGCTGAATATCACCGATGGAGACAGAGAGCAGAAGATTCAGCAAATCTTGTGGAGGACAAAGGTCCTAGGTGTTGGCAGGGACTGCTGGGCCCCAATGCAGTGAGGAAGAGGGAGAGCAATCAGACAGATGTGTGCAGAGGCTGCTATCAGGCAGCTCAATGAGAAGCCACTGGAAGGTTTTCAGCTGGAGACTTTTCATTTCCAAATGTGTGTGTGTGTGTGTGTGTGTGTGTGTGTGTGTGTGTTTGTAGAGAGAGAGAGATAGACAGAGAGGATTTACATTAAATGAAATTGAATATCATGTGCAAATGCCTCTTAGATCTGACATTCCATTTCAGGCATGAAAATAATTCCCGACGACAGGTACTATCATATTTGAATTAGATGCAGGCACAATTCCAAGCTTCAGAAATGATGTCAGCTGTTTACAAGAAGCCATTCCAAAGGGCATCTAATATTCCCTAATAGTTTATAAGCAGAAATGTTTAGAGAATCTACTTTTGCAATTTTTAGATAGAAAGTCTTTTCTATAAATAAGTATGACATTTAGAAACTATTGTCAAAATACATTCCTTTTAACTTTGTTATTTCTTTCTTATAGCTTTGATGAAATGGCTAAATATGATCTTCCAGCCACAATTGACTTCATTGTAGAGAAAACCGGACAGGAGAAGATTTACTATGTTGGTCATTCTCAGGGTACCACAATTGGTAAGTAAAGGCACCGAGATGGGGTAGTTCGGCTCTATAGACTTCTTCCCTGCAGTGATGGAATTTTCCATTTATTATAAAATGTAATGCCTACAGCAACCCAATGAGGTAGGGACAATTATTACCCCAGTTGTATAGATGGGGAAACAAAGGATAGAGGTGAATAATTTGTCCAAGGTAATGTGATGTATTACTAATAGGATCAACAGATAGCAAATCAGGCAATCTGACTCTTAAGTCAGCATCGTATAACCTCTGGATTGAATTTATTTTATGTGTTCAACCATATTTATGGAGAACAGACCTATCACATGTCTAAAAAATATCAATAAAATAGATTACATCTCTACTTCATACCATTTGTATTCTAAGGGGAGAAGGCCAAGAGAAAACAAAAACTACAAAGTAAAATGTGGCTCTAATGTATTATTCTTTTGGATGCTTCTAGAGGCCATACTCATAAGTGAAATAAATAGAACAGAGATGGGTAAGTAATGTTTCTCTAGTGTGAGAAACTGATGGTATAAAAGAAGTCCAAAATGTGTAATAGGTATTGTGAAATAGGAAGAAAGTGCTCTAAGAGAAAGGGCATCTAGGTGGGGCAGGGACAAGCAAAGGAGGGCAAGAAAACGTTTGATGGTAAAAAAGGAAAAGTGGAAACAAAGCTTCCGTATATGGGAGTGGGGGCGGAAGAAGGGCAGGAGAATGGGAAAAAATAAGAATGAATATATATCATGTACGGTATAAATTCCCAGTGAGGAATGTGATCGTAATGTGTTTCTAAAATGTACCAATCAACTCAATGAAAAATAAAGTACAATATGTACTAAAAATGGCAATGATATAGTGAAAAGTAAATTGGGAAGCATATTAGAGAGCATCAGGGAGGTTCAATAGCATTTTAAGGGCTGGAGATTTAGCTCAGTGGTTCAGGCGTTTGCCTAGCAAGCTCAAGGTCCTGAGTTCGATCCAGTAACCACATACTACAGTACCTGGCCTGGTGACTCACACCCACCAGCAATCAGTACCACACACCACAATGCTGGGCGTAATGGCTCATGCTTGTCATCCCAACACTCAGGAGGCAGAGGCAGGAGGATTGCTGCGAGTTTGAGGCTAGCTTGGGCTACACAGTGAGCTCATGGCCAGCCTGAACTACAAAGCAAGACCCGGCCCCCCAGAAAAATTTAAATCAGGAACCCAAGTAAAGAGCCTCTGCATGAAGACATGGCTAATGGCAGAGAGCAAGTCATGTTCGTACTTAGCAGGCGGACTTTCCACGGAGTCGGAACTGTCAGTGCAAAGAGTCAGAAGCCAGAGCGCCCCATATGTTCCAGGAACCGCAGCAAAGCTGTGCCTTGCATGGGAGGATCAGACTGAAAGAGGCAGACAGAAATAGCAAAGGAGATGATGGGGAGGACAAGCTCTTCAGGACACTTGGGCTGTCGTAAGGACATCAGCCTGCATGCAGAGTGAAAAAGGACCCATAGGAGAAATTTGCATTTGAATAGAGGTGTTTTGTGATCCGTAATGGGGTCCTTTCAGTTGATGAAAAGAAAAAATACAGGGTCAGAGAGCTGGTGGGAGGATTCCTGCAATAATTTACACTGGAGGTTGTGATGAGCTGGGTTTGGGGGATGGTAGTGGTGGAAGTAGTGATGTGTGGCTAGGGTAAAGATGTATCTCTTAGACATGCAGAAGCAGCAGGAGTTTCTGACATATTGAATAAGGTCTGTAAGAGAAAAAGATTACTCAAGGATAATGCCGAGGTCTGTGCCCTGAGCACCAGGGTTTGTGGGATAATCTACATGCCACTACAGAGATAGGAAGGCATGAGATGAGCTGGTTTGGCAGCGGAACAGGAGTTCAGTTTTGAAACACTGTTAGGATCACATTAGAGATTCACACAGCAATGCCAAACAGTCCATTATATAGAGAGTTCTGGAGCCTGGGAGAAGACAGAAGTAAAAACCCACAACCTGAATCAGAATGTAATAACCACAGCAATGAATTCAATGAGGAAAAAGAAGAGATCCAAATGTAAACCCTGGGCTATATCTTAATTTAGAAGGAGAGAAAGAATCAGGAAGATAAATTAACAAATAATAATATTTCAGGGTAAAAAGAAAGTCAAAATATCTGTTGTTCTGAATGCCAAGGGAAGAAAATGCTTGAAAAGGGAAAGTACGATCAGTGGAAAAGGTTACTAATGAAAAGGTTACTAATGAGATGAAGTCTGAGAGCTCACAGTTGGATTTGGCAGCCCAGAGAGAGAGGCCTTCTGTAACAGCAGCTGTGAAGGAGCTAGAGTGAAGTACAATGAAGTGAGTTGAAGAGACCATCAGAGAAGGTGTAAAGGAAAGACAGGTGGAAGCAGGAGGGGAAACGGAAATTGCATCAGAGATATATAGTGTATTTTTATGCTCACCCCCACTCCTACCTGATGCCTCTTCTTCTGACCACAGTTGCAAGTTACTGGAATGTCCACAAAGGGACACATATGCAGGAGAGTAGGTGAAAGTCATGGTGGTACCTTGTAAAATTTCTCCTCCCACTGCATGCACATCCCAATGTATTGATTTCAACTGTAAAACTTTAGGCTCATAATAACATGTGTAGTATAATGCATAAGGTTCTCAAGAAGATAAAGATAGCTCTTAGGATATTTCTTGGGGAAACACTTTTAGGGAAAAGCCAAAAAGCAATAGTAGCCAGAAGGAGAAGTTGGGATAGGAAATAATCCCATAAAGGCTTTGGTTAGACGTGTAAGATACAGCTTGTCAGAGTCTTTCCAAGTGGGGTAGGTGGGCTTGGCCATTTTTCCTACTTCTTGACCAGTTGTTATCCTTCCCTGCATGGGTACTTATAAACTCAGGGAAAAGATCTCTTCAGCAGAGCTAAAACAGAGAGGATTCACGCTAAGATTAGTCACACCCTTCCTTACAGCAAGGGTTGAAGAACAAACTCACTGGAAAGGCAACCTGGGTAGGAAGGAATCCATGATACATGTTACCATCAACTCAGTCTTTTGATAAAAGGTGGGAAGCTTCATTAGTGATTAAAATTTACTTCTTTATTGTTCAAATCAGTAAAAAAATAGTAATTTCCATTTTTAGATAGAAATCTATACTAACCTATGGCATAAACTTTGGACTCTTTTAATGATCCATATTGAGTAGAGTCTACTAGTCTTTTGTGAATATCTAGGGATATTAGATTGAGTATCTAGGGTTGTTAAATTATCCAGGTACAATGTAACTTCTTTTGAGCCTCACTGAAGTGAGTACAATTGTCCAACATCAAATAACTCTAATCTACTACTTTTTGAATTACTTCACTTTTGAATATATCTGTTCTTTTTCATTAATGCATATTTTAAAATTATAATCAGTACGTTCATGAGTATCTCAGCAAGCAGAAATGCCAATTTCACAGCTTGTCTCTCATGTCACCTTAGTAAGTGCACAATAATAGCACGTTTTTAAAAAACAAAACACACACCCTTATATACCTTCTTCATTCGTTCCTTGTTCTTTTTCAGGTTTTATCGCCTTTTCTACCATTCCCGAGTTGGCTAAAAAAATCAAAACCTTTTATGCATTAGCTCCAGTGGCCACTGTGAAGTATACTAAAAGCCTTTTGAAAAAGCTTTCATACATTCCTACATTTCTCTTCAAGGTATGTAATTCTCTTTAGTTAATTGAATCTAAAATTCATAATTTCCTATAGATTTCAAAGTGATGGAAAGAGAACCAAAATATCTGCTGGACAAACATATTTCTATTACTTCTGTTCTATTCTGTATTCTATTACTTCCTTGTAGCTCTGATCATATTTGAACACTCTCTGAAGCCTGTGAGATCCATTGACTTCTTTACTGTTGATCTCTTCGTGTGGGTCACCGATGCCCACTATTATTTCTGCTTCTTCATAGACATCTGCCCCATCAAGCACTCTATATAGGTGTGGCAAGATTGCCAGTGCATTGCTTGCAGGGAATGGGAGGCAAAAGGCAAGCAAAACAGAAAATGAAGAAGCATAACCAACCAGGGCTTTGAAAACTGCCAAGAGGAAATAAAAGAAAGGAAGAAAGCCGGTGTGGTGGCTCATGCCTGTCATCTCAGCACTTGGGAGGCAGAGGAAGGAGGATTGCTGAGTTGGAGGCTTGCCTGGGCTACATAGTGAGCTCAGGGCCAGCCTGAACTACAAAGCGAGACCCTGTCTCAAAAAAAAAAAAAAAAAAAAAAAAAAAAAAAAAAAAAAAAAAAAAAAAAAAAAAAGTAGAGAAAGGCAAAACAGAGAAAAGGAGTCAATGATTCAATGTGGCGAATGAGTCCCAGTGAAATACTCTTGCCATTCTAAGAGCTCTTTCTCTGAGTTTCTTCATCTTTATGGAGATCTCATAGGACAGTATAGATTCCAGAAAAACAATAAATATTAAATGCCTTGTTGAGTAGGTATACACAGTAGCTAATTATCTTTCCTTTATTAATACTTAGTATCCTACCTCTCCCATCACTGAAGCCCCCCTGACAACTTATTTTATGGTGTTTCATCTCAGAATACAAAATGCAATAATTTCCTTCTATGATTTTATATTATTCATTTATTTTTACTTTGTACTAATGAACCTGCAACGATAAAGACTTCACCTGTGTCAATTTCCATTTGTAAACATTTTATTTGAAATCTAAATTGTTGTGATGATGCTGAATATATTTACTGTTCCCCTGATCTAGAACTTACACTTTTTCTACTTAGATTTTCTGGTAAGAAAACAGAAAGTGATTTTTAAAAAATGTTTGGCCCAGGGCCTGAGGGTTAGCTCAGTGGTTCCGGCGCCGGCCTCTCAAGCACAAGGACCTGAGTTTGATACCCGGTAACCACATATAATGCTGGGTGTGGAGACACGCCCACCAACAATCAACACCGCATACCACAATGCCGGACATGGTGGCTCACGCCTGTCATCCCAGCACTCGGGAGGCAGAGACAGGAGGATTGCTGAGTTTGCGGCAGCTTGCCTGGGCACCATAGTGAGCTCAGGGCCAGCCTGAACTACAAAGCAAGACACTGTCTCCAAAAAGCAAAAAAAATTGTTTGGCCCAGAGTTCTCAGTATCATTCAGTTCAATCAGTTTAAGATGCTTTTCACTAACTTTCTGTTTTCTCATGTGTGAAATGAAAAAAAAAAAAAAAGGTCTACCTTCCCCCAAAATGAACGAGACAAATGTCCAAAGGTTTTACTAAAAATATGACTCAACCATTATTTTCCCTCCTGATCTTGCCATAGTTTCCTGTTGAAATTCCACATCTTCTCACAGAATTGTGACAGTGTTGCTTTTTTATTTTATTCCACAACTCTTATCCCAAAGAGAATGTAACTTGCTGGGTCTTTTGCTTCCTCTCAATAACTAGTACACTTCTGAACACGATAGACACTAGTACTGATAGCCAACTTGTCCCCTTCTAGGAAGTTCCTAAGAACAACATACAGATATAAGAAAATACAGTCAGTTGAAAGACCCCTGCTAAGTAGATTAGATAATTAAAGAGTCTTTTACTTTTCAGGCTATATTTGGTGACAAAATGTTTTTGCCACACACCTTCTTTGATCAGTTTCTTGCTACTGAGGTGTGCTCCCGTGAGATGATGGATCTTCTTTGCAGCAACGCCTTATTTATCATGTGTGGATTTGACAGTGAGAACTTCAACACGGTTTGTATAGGTTGCAATTTATATTCTGAATCTTTTGATGAACACAGTTGATTATTTTTCATTACCACATTGAAATGGGTTTTTATGAGAATTAGAAGTAGCTTTGAACTGTGTTGGTATTCTGGTAAACCCAGTTGCAATCTCCAGTTACCATTTCCAGTTCTGTTACCTCTGGTTCCTTGCTATCACCTGAATTGTTCCACAAACGTGCAGAGGCAAAAACAAAAAACAAAAAAAAACCTCAGTGTTCACATGTGACTGACCACACAACTGATGTGGCAGATTAATTCTGTGATTAAAGCATTAAACCATACCATTGGACCAGTATCTCTATAGGCTATAGAGGAGATGTTAGGCAGTAAAGAAATCCTATTGTAACTATTTTTAATGCTGCTAGTCATTCCTATACATTTCATAAAATGCATTTGAGAGCAACTATTTATGTAACACCTTGTTCATATTCTTAATCTGCATTTCCACTTGTTTTGCCTTGACTGAAAAGCTTACATGAGAAAACGCAATATCATTAACTAAACATATGAATTCAGGTCAGTTTAAACTCAAGTCCTGAGCTGTTGTTCATATCTTTCTGGTAAAAACTGCCCTGAAACACTTGATTGGAATCAGAGACTTTAGATCTTAGCTATTTTCCAGAAACCAAATATGTGTCTAAGTATGCATGTGCATATCTGTATGTTCCCTTCCAGAGTCGCTTGGACGTGTATGTATCACATAATCCAGCAGGAACTTCTGTTCAAGACATCCTCCACTGGGCCCAGGTATTACCGCTTTAGTGCTTTTAAAACTCACTTTGTGGTTCTGAACACATGAACTTCACCTAAAGCATATTTTTAAAACATTCTGTCACACACTTTTGGCAAGTAATTTGCCGGCATATGTTTGTTATATGAAAATAACTCTGCATTTATATGAATGAAAGTTTATGAAAATATTTTTAAAATAAAATGTTTATAAAAATAGGTGCTTTAACTGCTAGAAGACAACGAACAACATAGGAAAATATCTTTACTAGCAGTTTATCAGACAAAGGGCTATTATCTACAATATTTAAAGAACTTAAACAGATCAGCCTCCCCAAGTTTAAAGAACCAATTCACAAATGGGCATCTGAAATGAACAGACACTTCTCAGAGGCAGAAGTCAAAGCAGCTAAGAAACATATGAAGAAATGTTCAACATCACTGGTCATTCGAGAGATGCAAATGAAAACAACACTGAGATTTCATCTCACTCCCCAAAGAATGGCCACTATTATAAAATCAACCAACAATAAATGCTGGCGAGGCTGTGGGGAGAAAGGAACCCTTCTCCACTGTTGGTGGGATTGCAGACTTGTGCAACCATTGTGGAGATCTGTGTGGAGATTTCTCAGAAAACTAGGACTAGGCGTCCATTTGACCCTGCTCTCCCCCTGCTAGGAATATACCCAAAAGACTTTTAAAAATCACATTGGAAAGACAGATGTACACCCTTGTTCATAGCAGCTCAGTTTGTGATAGCTCAATCTTGGAAACAACCCAAATGCCTATCAACTGGAGAGTGGATAAAGATGTGGTTTTTCTATAAAATGGAGTACTATTCTGTCATAAAGAATGACAAGATTGATTTATCTGCATGCCAATGGATACACCTGGAGGACATGCTAATGAGTGAAATCAATAGATCACAGATAGGCAAATACCAGATCTTCTCATTGATATGAGCACCTGTAGATGCAAATGAGCTCTAGAAAGTACGACGGTCTTTGTAGAATGGGAAATTTTCAAGGGCAATTTGGTGTGGGGATGCAATGAGGGGAAGGAATGAATATGATTCTGAAAGAAAGATATAGGTGCTTTAAGTAGCAAAAATGATATTTATGACTTGGCACATATAAGAAAATTATTTTATGCAAAGCAGCCTTTAAAGTTGCATACATACCATGTCCTACATGTTTACTTATTTTTACTGTGAGAAAACTGATTTTCAATAATTGTTTAAACTGAAGAAAAACTATCTGGAAATATTTATATTTCATTTTCACATAGTAATAATAAATTTTATTGCTTTGTGTTTTTCATTTTTCTACACTAGGCTGGTAGGTCTGGAAAATTTCAGGCTTTTAACTGGGGAAGCCCATATCTGAACATGTTACACTTTAATCAGGTAAGCTCCTAAAAACTGAAATTATTCACACTTTGAAAGATAGAAATGGCTAATCAAGAAATTATGCTACCTGTATATCTAGTTTTTGAGGAGCTAGTAATGCCAACTGTCTCACTGGCCTGCATCCCTGGGCAGCCAGGCTCAGCGCTGAGCACCTTCTAGCTCCTGTCAGACCAACACAACACCACACAAGAAAGGCTCGCCAGGGCTTAGCTTCACTCACTGCTATTGCACAGAGCTGCTCTTTAGGCCTGTCCTCTGTGCTCCCTTTCACTGTGCAATCAACTGATATAAGCTAATAGTACTAATCATACATAAGAGTTTTATCAAACAATCCTCTCTGGTCTGTTGAGAGTCAGAGGAGTAATTTCATAGGAATTTATTCCTGCAGAAAAGAGAAAGATAGTATGCTTGAAAGTCAAGGTGGGAAATATTATTCTGTGGACATGAACTTTATGGCTCAGACAACCATATTGAACAGTCTTCTCCCTTATAGTACTTTAGGAGTTCATCATATTAGTGGTTAATATGAGTTTGGGCAATAATTTTTGCATCTCTCTTCCCAAACTCAAAATTATTGACATGATTTAAGGACATGTACATTTTTAGCTTTAACATGCATAAGTTCTCATGTTATTTCTGACTCATTTGGAACAAGGGAAGTACTCTACATTGTTTTATAACCTTTCTTCTCCCAGGTTTTCTATATAAGTAGTAATAGCTAAACAATTCTACTAATTTTATCTATTTCTTTTTTTTTTTTTTTTTTTGAGACAGGGTCTCGCTTTGTAGTTCAGGCTGGCTCTGAGCTCACTATGTAGTCCAGGCAAGCCTCGAACTCAACAATCCTCCTGTCTCTGCCTCCCAAGTGCTGGGATTACAGGTGTGCGCCACCACACCCGGCACTGTGGTATGTGGTATTGATGGCTGGTGGGCATGAGTCTCCACGCCCAGCATTGTATGTGGTCACTGGGGATCGAACTCAGGACCTTGCGCTTGCAAGGCAGGCGCTGGAACCACTGAGCTAACCCTCCGGCCCAATTTTATCTATTTCTATGACTTGAAGTTTAAGAGAGGTTTATATGTTGTTGTAACAACATCCTTTGTGTAGAGAAGATATATCCTTTATTTTATGGCCTTGATATCTTTAAAGAGGTTTTAAGAACATCATCTGATCAAATCTTTGTTCAAAACTCGTTTCCCTTGTCATCACCTTCTTATATAGCAAAGCCCAGTTTTGTTTTGACTTATCCAACTACTGGGCTCTAGTGCAGATACTCAGGCGACTTCATTTTAGATGGTCAAGTAAGAGGTGGAATAGTCTTTCCCTAAATGTATCTTCCCGAGAACAAACTGATAAGAGCTCAAGTTGACCTTGAACTAATTGAAGGAGTGACTTTAATTTAAGAGCCAGAGCTAGCACCTAGGAAACACTTTGAACAATAGGATATTAGTTTTTAAAATGGAATTATAATTACAGATATTTTCCAAACTATTTTCTGTAATGGATTAGGGAATATAATGGAAACTATTAAGAATACCAGGAATAATTGATGTGATCAACTGTTTTTCTATGGCATGTTGTCTGTTTACTAAGTGAGAAAAGAGGAATATACAACATACTGTATTTGTCCTCTTTAAAGTATGATCTAAAAAAATCTAACAAAATTGTCTCTAGGTTGCAAGAAAATTAGTAATAATTCTTTTGTTTTTTTCCCCCTGCATTATGGTTCTGTTTAAAATCTGTGTTAATGATGATTTTCTAAAAATATAAAGTGGGGCTGATGATAGTGTTTCTCAGAATTTAAAGTAATATTTAGTAAAATCAGGTAAATATAAGTAAAACAACAGACTTATCCAGTGATCATGATGTTGTGTCTACACAAAGCCAAGTGAGTAACTCAGAACAGCTCTAGCAGATTGCACTTCAGAATAGAAACAACCTACCAGTGTTAGAATCTGATCAAATTTATTTCCTCCAGCTTGAGTGGAAATCTAAGTTTTAACTTTTTAGGAATCATTATATGAAGCCTTACAATTCAAATTGCGGGTCAGGACCAACAGCAGCAGCCTTCTTCCCAAGGCAGACTCTCCAGCTCTCCCTCTGGTTTACTCAATGAGTCTTCATTTCAACAAAATTCTCCAGTGATTGACAGGTCCATCAGAGTGAGAAGCATAGATACAAAAATTCCTGTGGCTAAATTTCTCTCAGATAAAGGTGACTTTCATAGAGCAATCACTGCTAGAATTTAGCTAAGCTAATTAATATTATGCAGTTTATCCCAAGAATAAATATGGGGTTTAAGGTGTGGTTACTTGAACTGTGGCTCTTTCTGCTGTGTTTTAGAGCACACCTCCCTTCTATGATGTGACGGCCATGCAAGTGCCCATTGCAGTGTGGAACGGTGGCCATGACTTGTTAGCTGATCCCCGGGATGTTGATGATTTGCTTCCAAAACTCTCTAATCTCATCTACCACAAAGAGATTGCTGCTTACAATCACTTGGACTTTATCTGGGCAATGAATGCCCCTCAAGAAGTTTATAATACAATTGTTTCTATGATGTCAGAAGATAAAAATTAGCTCCAGGTTTGAAGAATTATCCACTTAGTTTTCTTTGTTTACATGTAGTTTGCTTCTTTCTGTAACTTTGACTTTAGAAATACATTGGCATCAACAAACTTTCCGTTTGACCTTTTGAATTTTTTTTTAATTTAAAGAAGTTTAATTTCCATTTAAAAAATTATCTAGAATTTCCCAAGAAGACACATTCCCAGGGGTGTGAAACATGCCCTCAAGTCTGCCCATTCAGTTTCTTTTCTCAGTTCAGATGAGGAGCCATAAACTTTGACTGCTTCAAAAGAAAGTGTTGGGATACAATATTGACTCCTTTTATTTATTCTTCATACGAAGTAAATTGTTGATGATGGCTACAGCTAATGGAGCTTAGCTTCTCCAGCCACACAGTGGAGATATCACTCATCTTGTCCCTGTTGAGCTTTAGGAGAGGGCCGGAGGTCTCCACGCTGAACTGAGTTCAGCTCACTCCCAGCTGCCAGAGAGGGGAGGGTGTGAATCAGCCGGAACTCCAATCTCGACTGAAGAAGCTGAGAGGTGAGTGGGATGCTCTATGGTGAGCGCTGTTACCACGCCCTCGTTTTGGAGACTTCAGCTACCAAACAGGCACCAGCAAGCCCAACTATTTTGAAGTCACTGCCCTGTCCTGTCAACGACAGGATCCAGAAACATTCCCACTGAGACGCGAAAACATGAAACTCCAGGGCCGGAGATTTAGCTCAGTGGTTCCGGCGCCTGCCTCGCAAGAGCAAGGCCCTGAGTTCGATCCTGACAACCACATACAATGCTGGGCCTGGTGACTCACACCCACCAGCCATCAATACCTCATACCACAGTGCCGGGCGTGGTGGCTCGCGCCTGTAATCCCAGCACTCAGGAGGCAGAGACAGGAGGATTGCTGAATTCCAGGCTTGCCTGGGCTACATAGTGAGCTCAGAGCCAGCCTGAACTACAAAGCTAGACCCTGTCTCAAAACAAAACAAAACAAAACAAAACAAAAAAACCAAACAAACAAAAAAAGAAAACCACTGCCACCAGCTGATGAGAGAAAAATAAAACCTTCAAATTTCCAAAGTTTTCTGACAGCACAGCTTTACCAAAAAGATTTTACTAACTCAAAAATTGTGGCCTCATATTTTTAGTGATTAAGCTTTTCTTTTCCCATTGTCATTCTATGATAGGAGGTATAGAGTATGTTCTATCAGATCAATTCATAAAATATAGAGAGTATTTATAAAAATCAGTTAATTTTTATTACATTGTCATATCCCTCAATCTTTATTAGGAAACTTGAAGCTTTCTTATTTTCTCTAAACTCTCTTCTATTTTTAAAGTGGTGATGAAAAATTGCTAGAAGAAAAAATTATTTAGAAGTCTTTAATATTAGTGAACATTGCTGGCAGCCTTCACTAATGTAAGAGTCTCAGTAAATAGTGACAAATATGCATGGTGATACAGACAATAAAAGACTCAGATGATGCATATACTCCATCTTCTTGAGAAAAGGACAATCATACTTTTATAATCTCTACTTTCTTGAGAAAAGGATAATCATTATATTATTATAATCTCCTTTTCCAGCTAACTCCCTTTCTTTTGGTTTTGGACTTTGAACACAGTTTCTGTTTTCTTTGTTCCCACAGCAGCTGTGCTGATATGTCTCATTTGTTAATCTGAACTGTCAACACATTGGCGGGTAATCAAGAGGTTTTTTTCCATCCACTCCCTGTAATCATCCACTGAGTATCCTCTCATCATGTAAAGCTAAATAATTCCAAGTCCAAATTCATTGTCCCCACTTCCTGGAACCAAAAAGCATTTAGCTAATGAACTTCTTGTTCACTAGCGAATGAGACTTTTGGTACATTGTCTCTTTGTAGTGCAGAAAAATTTAGACAGCTATCTAAATATGTATACACACATAATATACACACATATAGAAATATGTACTTACATATACATTCTGTATTTATATATATATATAGAAATAATGTATATATGCAATAAAACACATATTGATATAAATAACTATATAGACAGAGAAACTGAAACAGAATGATTTAACAAACGAACTCCTTTGTACCTCCTGACTCTGGTTCAGCTATTATCAATACATAGCCAATCTTGTTTCACCTGTAGCTCTAGCCACTTCTATCTTCCCGTATGACTTTGAAGCAATTCTCAGATGTCACATAGTTCATCCAGGAGCATTTCAGAATGGAATTCTAAAACATAAGGCCTCTCTGTCTCTTTTTAACATAACAACATTGGTACTATTTCCAAAACTTTCACATTAAATATCCAGTCATTGATGAAGTTTCTAACTGTCTCAAAGGGTTCAAATTAGAACCCAAATAAGCCTTACTATAACCTGTACCTGTTCCTTGTTTCTTTAAATATATAGGTCCATCTTTCCTTTCATTTTTTTCCTGTTAAAATTGTTGTTATTATTTTGAAGAAACTGCCTTTTTGCTGAGATTTCATACCATTGAGAATTTGCCTTTTATACTCCAGTAGTATCACTTGGCATTCTCCTCTATCCTTCATATATCTTGGAATTCAGAGCCCCTTAACCTTAGCGCTCCTGACATTCTGGGCCAGACGATTTTATTGCATATCTGTCCTGGATGTTTTACTGAAGCATCTCTGGCTTCCACCCACTAGACCCAGTATTCCTCACACAACCCAAGCTGTAACCATCAAATATGTCTCTCAACACTGCCAAATAGTTTTCAAGGCAAAACTGCCCACCCTGGCCTGGTGAACCATTCCAGTAAATCATAACCCTCATCAGATTAAGATTTTTTACAACATTATATTTCATGGGTCACATGGGGTTCTTTCATAATGGGGCTCATAAGTGATAACATCTCCTTTTTTTGGTAGTCAGATGTCATTGTTTTTCAATACCGAGACCCAAGAAGTCACTAGAGCTTAGAAAATGTTAACAATATAGTGAAATATTTAATATTCTACATTTAAAAAGTGCCAAGATATTAAAATAAAAATGTTTTCACCACAAAAAGTTCAATATTTTGACATGATGGCTGTATTAATAAGCTTGATTCATTTACCCCGTGTTGTATTCCTCCTGCTTGTCTGACCTTGAAGAGAGGAGGTAAAGAGTCACAGAAGTTCTCCTAACGACTCCTGGATCACGCCTCTTTACCTAGGAAGCCAGCTCCACTCCAAATACTCTTCTTCCTGCACAATGGCTTTGTTATGTTGCCAAATTAAATATTTCTAGAGCCGTCTAAATGAGGAAATGTGGGGGGTAGGAGTGCTGAGAATTTTATCGAATTCACTTAGACTATCTGATTTTCTAAGAACCCTAAACTTTACCTACTATCAACTTCAATTCATCCAGATATGAAACAAAGAAGTCATTGAAATAATAAAGGGGAAAATCTGCTTTTAATATTAACTTAACAGTCATAATAATTACCTCCTAACAAAGGCTGATATGAATGATATTGTGTGTTTTAAGTACAAAGTAGACTGGCTGGTAGACAAATATTAAGCATCGTGCCAACAGTGTTCACTCTGCTCTCTGTCTCCTTCTCTCTGCTTCTCCCTCTCTCTACCTACTGGAACAAACTATTAGTTTCTTCAACTGCATAAAGCTTTTGATGTAAAAATTTAGTTTAAATGATCAAACAGGTTTTAGATCTCTCAGGTTGCCAGTCCAGAACTTTGTGCCATCGATAGGGAGCTGTGCCGTGAGATTGTGTTAAAATCACTGGGAATATGGCAGGTTTGTGTTTCTGCAGCTTTGAACTTTAACTCTCAGACAAAATTAATTCCAGAAGCACCCACACAGGCAGCAAATCACCCTATGGGGAACCGCATAATGTTATTTCACAGAAATTTTCTCTTAAAAGCTGTTTTAATCTGGAAATTTCACAAGATAATCATGCACTCACCCAGCTTTGCCATCAGAGAGTAAAATAGATTTGGAAACTGTTTTTTTTTTTTTTTTTTTTTTTTTAGTTCAGGACCATTTACTTAATAGCTGGTGCTCATGATTATTTTACTTAGCATGCTGATTAAAAGATCTTTTCTCCCAATTTTTAAAAAAGATCTTGTCTTCCAAAATGCTTTTTATCACTTATGTTTTTCTTTTTATTGCAAAGTGGGATTATAGAATATTGGTTTTTAAAAAAGCTGGGTCTGAGATGAAATCTTAGTGTTGTTTTCATCAAGAATAGCTGCTGTCTTGAAATTAGCCAGCAACAATTTCTGGCAAAGCTGTGGAGAAAAAGGAAACTTCTCCATTGTTGGTGGAAATATCAAATGGTACAATCACTGTGGAGATTAGTGTGTAGGTTACTAAAAACTAGGATTAGAGGTCCCATTTGACCCTGCTATTCCCCTGCTAGGAATATACCCAAAGGAATTCAAAGAATCATATTGTAAAGTCACATGTACACCCATGTTCATAGCAGCTCAGTTTGTGATAGCCAAATCTTGGAAACAACCCTCGTGCCCATCAACTGGAGACTGGATAAAGAAGATGTAGTTTTTCTATAAAATGGAGTATTACTCTGCCTTAAAGAATGATAAGTTTGAGTCATTTAAATTTAAATGGATGTATCTTCAGGACATACTCATAAGTGAAATAAATAGGTTACAGATGTGTAAATATCATATCTTTTCTTCGGTATGAAAAACTGAAGATGTTAATGAGTTCTAGAATGTATGATGGATATTGTGAAATAGAATATATTCAAAGGAAAATGTGGTGGAGGGGTGAGTAATGAGGAGTAAAGAAAAATGTGATGGTAATAAATAAAGGGAAACAAAGCTTACGTACTTAGGGGGTGGGGAGTTGTCCAGTGGGTAGAGGAATGGGAAAAAATGAGAATTAAATTGTGTCATATACTGTTACAAATTCCAAATCGTGAGTGTGATCATGATATGTATATACAATGTACCAATACAGATAAAAATAAACTTACAAAAAGCAACAAAAACAAAAAACAAAGCTGGGTTTGAGTCTGGGTCACAATTCATAACTAATGATGACAACCTCTGATAGATTTTTTTATAAACTCAAAATTCGAGAATGTCTCGTATTAATTTTTTTGCTAAGTATAATACTGCTCCTACATTACAAAACATATCCAAATTATTTTCTCTCTTTGGCCTCTAATATTTACTATTTCTTTGCTCATGTATGATAAAATCTTTATGCACTAAAATTTATGCTTTGCTATTTTATAAATGGTTTTGCTCTATTTATACCGCATTGTAGTCCATAGTCAATTCTTAATTTATACCCCATATTAACAAATTTTAGCTTTGAAATCCACTTTAAAAATGTGATGAGGTAGGGCCGGAGGGTTAGCTCAGTGGTTCCGGCGCCTGCCTCGCAAGCGTAAGGACCTGAGTTCGATCCCCGTTTACCACATATAATGCTGGGCGTGGTGGCTCACGCCTGTAATCCCAGCACTCGGGAGGCAGAGACGGGAGGATTGCTGAGTTCGCGGCGGCTTGCCTGGGCACCATAGTGAGCTCAGAGCCAGCCTGAACTACAAAGCAAGACCCTGTCTCCAAAAAAAAGCCAAAAAAAAAAAAAATGTGATGAGGTAAATTCTAGCTTGTTATTCTGCTTTACATATTAAATGTTATTATCTTTTTATTCCTGGTAAAATTTACACTTTTTAGAGAGTTTGCAAAAATGACTCAACAGGGTTCTTGTAAAACTGCATTAATCCTTTTTAATAATTCTCAAAGAAACTGGATAATTTTCTAAAAGTAGTTTTTATTCAAAGCAGTTAATGACTTAATTTGTTTTCATGTTATCTGTGTCCCTCAGTTAAATTATATTGTTTCCTGTTTCTTATTATTCAAGTTATTTCTAGTGATTTTGAATTACTGTTGCTAATATGAAGCAGACCATTTCTTCTAATAGGTATAATGTGTAGTAAATTATTGTTTCTAACTGTGTTGATTTTTTTCTCAGTCTGGAGATGGAATGTAGGGGCTTTCTTAGCCTTTTTATACTTTGAGACAGAATCTTGCCAAATTGCTACTGTTTCCTAGGCTAAGGTTGAACTTGAAATCCTCCTGCCTCAGCTTCCTAGTGTGGTAGGATTATAGATGTGCATCACTACCCTTAGTCTCTGTTTCTAATTAATAAGTTTAAAAATGATCTGTGTTTTATTTTTTTCAAACCATTCTCATGTCACCCTTAGGGAGTATGACATATATTCCAGGAAAATGTCCCTCTTATCTCCCACTAATGAATACATAAATCACTATTCAGGATTAAAGAGAAAAAGTATTGAATTGCACCAAAGTAAAACAAAGCTGTTGGGTTCGATATTTTTTTACATCAGTTAACTTTTTATTACCTCTCAGCTTTTTTTTAAAGCTTTTAATAGGCAACTATTTGTTTACTAAAATACCTTTAAGAGGAAAAGAAAATTACCTCTATTAATCTATTCAATTGACATAGAACTTAATATTTGGGAGAAAAAACAGCAAAAGCTTCGACATGACAGTCTGAACTCCGCCTCTGGCCAATCAGGTCTGGGTAGGAAAGAACACTGGGTAGATTAAACAAGCTAAATTGAAGGTAGAGAGCAAAACATCGGGATGTGTGTATTCATCAACTTTATTCGCGATCTGCCCTTCTGAAGAGAAAACAGTACCTGAGGTAGCATGTTGGAATAAGAATAAACCTAAACTGTGAAGAGCCAAAAATAAACAAAACTCATCAAATCAGCTTTTATACACATCTGTTGTCACTAATCAGGTGTGTAGGTACCTTAGGTTGACCGAGGACATTCAAAGAGATCATTTTCCTTAAGCTGCAATAGATACAGAGGGAAGATTTTGACTCCGACAGATTCCTGGAGTCATCACTAACAGTCCTATTTAAAATGAAGGAGATCTCTTTTTTTTCTTTTCATAAGGTCAATAGTAAATGTGCTTAATCATAAGTTGCATCTAAATATTAATGTGCAATTTGTTTATTTGGAACTTGCAATCCAGGACAATATGAAAATGATACACTACATCAGGTCTTACAGGAATCACATTTGCTCACGTGGCAACCTCCACCTAACACTCAAGTCCAGAGATCCTGACTCAAGGTATCTAGAGCAGAACCCGGGGAAAATGCATGTCCACAAGCTCCCCGTGATGTCCATTATCTCAGACTGTGATCCGAGGAGCTCTGCTTTATGTGATGGCTGATTTCCTACACGAGCCCACCTAAGCCTACTAAAAGTTTAGGAATCTGTCCCTTCCAACTGAAGTTCTAATTATGGCGAGCCTCAGCAAAAACAAAAATACACACTTGTGAGCTACCACACGAAGCCAGTCTTCCTTTCTATACAGCTTTAAGCAACCATCAGGGAAGGAAGGAAGGACCCCGATGCGCTGGATCAGGGAAGGAGTGGCAATAGGAAGAAAGGCAGCTTGGGGTAAAGACAGTGTTAACGTATGTCTTCGCCTCTCCACCCCTTCCCTCACCTCCTCTCTTCTCTCCAAAAAGACCAGGCAAGAAAGGGAGGGCTGTACGGTTAGGGCTCCCTTTCGTGACCAGTCTCAGCAGTGTTCCTTGGCAAAGGGAGAGAATGTGGCCATGAATCACAGTGATCACCCCCCCCCCCACACACACACACACGATGATGGCATAGATCTAGCTGGGAGGAGAAACATGAAAGTTAAGCACTTAGCTTCCCACAGTTCCTGTTTCCTCAATTCTTCTCAACTCATCATATCTCTGCTGACCACATTTAATACACAATACCCTGTCTAAAGAGGACAGAGGTCAGATATTTACTTTATAGTCCCTCAAGCTCATGCCTTGTTCTAGGCACACAGCATGCATCACTGTGTTTACTGTCTTCGTCTTACAGTAGTGACCCCTGCACAACAGGCTCACACCTCCATCTTGATGGGGGACTGTAAATGAATCCCCTAATACTCTGCTCATAGTTTCTCCATTTGTGAGGAAAATCATTACTACCTGTAGGACTGTGAGAATTAAAATATACAGGTCAGGGCTGGAGATTTAGCTCAGTGCTTCTAGCACTTGCCTAATAAATGCAAGGTCCTGAGTTTAATACCGATAACCACATACAACAGTACCGGGTGTGGTGACTCACACCCATCAGAAATCAGTATCACATACCACAAAACTAGGTGTGGTGGCTCACCCTTGTAATCTCAGCACTTGGGAGGCAGAGTCAGAAGAATTGCTGAGTTTGGGGCTACATAGTGAGCTCAGTCAGGGTCAGCTTGAACTACAAAATGAGACCCTGTCTTGAAAAACAAAACAAAACAAAATGAAAAACAAAACCATACAGGTCAAAACTAAGCTCAGAGCTTGGACCATAATCAATGGTCAATAGATAGTCGTTATATAATTACCATAATTGCCTTATTGTCAACAAATGCTAACGGAGTTTGCCAAAGTTCAACTGGTTAGTAAGCAATAAAGTCTACATTCAAATTTAGGAATTTTTAGAACATAATCTTGTTGCTTCTATCCTAACCTCACTCATACTCAAAGTCTGATCCAGCTTCCAGTAGTACTTTGTATCAAGTAGCTAGTTAGAAACAGAGATTGTATTCCCCACCAAAAGGCACAGCATTAAACTCTACATTTTATAATAATTAGAATTAAAATGTATGGTTCAACAAATGCTTATAGTTGATTTGTTTGCATATTAAAGATTGAGAAATACAATTCATTTATGTGTTGAGAGTGTTATGCTTGATTAAATTGACCCATGTCTAGAATACATTTACATATTTATTTATTTGCTGATAGCTGGGACTCTACTACTTGGAAAAACAGTAAAGGGCTAAGGCATATATCCACAGAGTAAACCCAAGGCAAAAGTGGGTCGCATGTCTTAGAAATATTTTTAACACTGAAGCACATAAACTAGTAAGTGTTCTTAATATTGCTGCACTGTTCCATAGGCACAATTCATTATTAATCCAGGCCCATCTGGTGCTCAATCTCTGTATTTCAAATACTGGAGGAGAGAAAGAAAGAACTAGTTATTCTTGTTGCTCTTAAATGCTGACATCTATTCAAAATCTTAGAAGCTCAGAGAGTCAGCAATTCCGATAATCAGGACAGCCTTTTCAGAACCCTGGGTAACTACTGCCAACGTTCAGCTTTTCTGTTGATGGAGAAGTTATTTCTTAACTGTGTTATAGATTTTTACTCTTAATATTATATTCAGAAAGCTCTTCTTTACTCAAATATCCTAAAATAATTTACCTATGTTTCTCTCAGATTTTACATTGTTTAATATTTAAATCCTTAATTCACATGGAGTTTATGTTTTTACTTAGAATGAGGGAATACTTATCTTCATTTTATTCCAAATATTTTCTTAATTTCTAATGCCATCTGAGAAATACTCTTTCATCCACACATCTTAGGCTTATTGCATTCTAAAGTCTTAGCTCTTAAAATGCAATTTTATAGTGAAGGATTTCCTATTATCTACCTTTGGAAAGCTAGAAATTAAATGCTATTTTATTTAGCCTTGATGTGTCTGTTAACACTTTATCTTTTTGTTTTTTGTATGTGCATTATTCTAGCTTGTCAGATGCATTGAATTCATCCTTTTAATGCTTGGTAAGAGTCGAAACAGCATAAAAATTGTCTGTTCTTTGATAATTTGATAGAGCTATGTAATTCTTTTAAGGATGATGGTGGCTTCTTCGTTGAAAGAGCGTTTCTTTTACGTTTCTTCTAAAATCTATTTATTTTTCTGTTGCTTCTAGAGCTAACGTTGATCATTTATATTTCTCAATAAAGTTTTCCTTTTTAAAAGCTTTTCCTCTTTTATTGAGTTTACTGGTCCATTTTAGGTACACATTATGATCACATTCAACATTGAGAATTTGTACATCTGGAGTCCCCTGTTTTAAGCCCCCCACTCCCTACATATGTAAGTTTTGTTTCGACTGTTTTTCTTAACCACCAATTTTTTTCTTTAATTTTCTATGCCATTCAGATGCATTTTAAAGGGTAACATATAAAAATATCTCCAAGAATATTATATAAAAATTTTGTTAACCTGTTTGTCAAAAAAAGTTTGGCAATTCATCCTGACTTTGGAAATGCTACCATAATGTCTCAAAGCACTCCTTTAAATTTGTTTGAAAAATTAAAAATAGAAATTTCATTTGATCTAGCTATTCCTCTTTTAAGTATCTTCGAGAGAGACATAATATTAATATTACAGTGATATACTGATATTTACAGCAGCAGAACTCATAATAGCTAATTCTTGGAAGGGGTTTACATGTCCACTAAAAGATGAATGAATAACATGTATTCATACACGATGCAGTACTACTTTGCCATAAAGAGCAATAAACCTTAGTCATTTATAGGAAAATGGATGCAGCTTGACATGATACTATTAAGTGGAATAAACCAGACACATAGACTACAGCATATGTAGTCATATGTTTTCTCTTGAGTGAGAAGCCCAAAGTGTAAATAAATTCAAGATAGATAATAGGAAATAGAGAGGTAGATCATTTACCGATGAAAAGAAGACCACGAGAAGGAGAGAGGAGAGAGGGAGAAATAAAAACAATTAAGGTGCTATCCACATGTTCCAATACCTGGCTCTAAGTACATTCATGTTGCAGTGCAAACATATACTGATAAACATTTTAAGTATTTTTAAAAATTCTCTCTGTACAAAGATAATTTGTTTTCTTATTTTGAATCATCTACATTGCTTTCTCCATTTCTTCTGCCTAAATAATTAGCACCTTAAAAATATATTAAATCTTCTGTTTTCCTAAAGCTTTTTTCTTTAAAAAATATTAATTTTTATGTTGTCTATAAATATAGGAATCATGGACAACCAGTCTGTAGAGATAATAATTTAAATAGAAGAGAAATTTTTTGTCTCTTTCTGTTTTATAGAAGTAACAGATCTGTCTACGTTCTGTGTGTGTGCTAATCCTATAAACAGGTAATGTTGGCCTGCAAACCACATTTAGGCTGATATAAACTCTTTATTTCAGTATGTATTTCCATTCATCTCCTAATTTTCTTATTTTAAACATGTGGAACTATATGTATATGCTGTAACAATTCAGATATTTGCCTAACTATATTATTTTTCCTTCATTTGCCAGTTCTGTAAGCATATTATAACTTCTTTGAATTTCAGCTTCCTCATCTATCAAATGGAGAGTATAGTATCTATCATGCACGGTTTGGGTAACAATTAATTTTAATGGCCTGCTTGTATTTGGACTGTCTTCCCAACAGTTTTAGTAAGGCCCTCTACAAAATGTAAAGAACAAAGAGATCCAAGCAGGATCAGGAATGTGATTTCACTTTACTGTATGGTAAAGCATGTCAGTGTTTGGCATCTTAATCATAAAAAAAAACTTTTAAAAGCTTTTATGGACTTAGCATTTAAATAAACTGAATTTGTTGATTTAAAAATGCATTTTAAAAGTATTTTTATATCTCTGTACTTCCAACTCATAAGGTCAAATAAGTACAAGTGGGATTGTTTTTCTTTCTTCCAATTACATAATAGAATGATACATTTTATAAAGACGTCTTGGAGTCAATAATATATTATGATATCTTCTTCAGTCTTTTCCATTTACCACTCTCTTCCTAGAAAAATTCATGTGGCCTAGTGAATTATTACACTTATTAGCAAAATGAGTAAGTTCTAATGTTAATTTTGCTGGTGAGCATTCATTCATTCTCTCTGACTCATAATACCCATTGTAGTGCTCAAGATGCCATCACATATACACAATTCTATTTTCAAAAATCAACACATACAAACCCTAAATTAGAGATCTTAAACTTCAAACATAGAAAGTGTAAGTCTCTGCCACCATTTCCATAAAAATAAAAAGCTGGGAGGAGGGAGAATTTACTCAAAATCCATGAACCCAAAAGAGGGAGATAATTACATTACAAAGGCATGTGAAATCCAAGTTCCTTGGTCAGACTTAAAGGCACAGATTTTACAACGTGTGCAGGCTGGTGGCCCAGAATAATTCTACTTGTAATGGTGCATTCCCTTGAAGACTTGGCCCACTCCTGAAAGAGAAGGAGTGAGTAAGTACCCTGGCTATGCAGTACAGGCAACAGGAGGCAAGTAAAGTCATTGTTTTCTCTGTTGTGCTCTACTTGCCCCACTAAATACCTTGGAGGTCACAGAAACTTTGATAAAACACCCACCCTTTTAGCCTACAAGTCAGAAAGAGGAGTAGAAGAGAAACCCTGCCCTTGAAGGCCTCGAATTACTAGTAAAATAGGAGAAGGCGAAGCACTTTTGTCTTTTCATTTTGTGCTCTAAGAATGCAGAAAAAATTTGGAAGACAACCTCAAGTCACAGTTCAGTGTACAGAAGATGGAGGGATGCATTTCTGTTCAGGGATTAGGGAAGTGACAGCTCAATGGCAGAAATGTGTTACATCACAATTAGCAAAGTAGGTGGTGAAACGGGTGCTGGCACTATTGAAGGAAGCTCACAGCCTACCCCAGTGTAACAGATAGTTACACTGAGTAGCTATCTTATCTATGACCCCCCCTCCAAAAAAGAAATTCCACTTCTAGATTCCTAAAAACATGCCTTAAAGAAATTCTCACAAAACCCATAAAGGAGTGCATGAATGCTGTTATTTATAATGGTAGAGAATTTGAAGAAGGGAAATTATCTTTTGGTAGGGGAGTATGAGAATAATACTAGAATGTTCCACAGTGATGAAGAATGAAACCACAGATGGAGGTAGGCTGAAAGTAACTTTATTTTTTAATTGCAAATCATTTAATTAATATCCAACTCAATAACAACAACACCCCTATTTTAAAGCGGGCAAAGGATACTGGTAGATGTGTGTGTTAAAAACTTTGTGTACTATTGAGAACATAAAATGATGCAGCTGCTATAAAAATGATATACATGTCCTTCCAATATTAAAAAATAGAATTACTATGTGATCTAGCAATTCCACTTAGCGCAGATCAAAAACAATTGAAAATGGCTTCTCATAGTGTTTGTAAGCTCATTTTTATTGCAGTATTAATCGTAGTAGCCAACAGATGGAAGAGAACTAAGTGTTCATATTCAAGAAATTATTGCTAAATAATGTACCTATTTAAATGTATGGTTAAGTGACTTTATATATTCATAGGTGTATGCAACTACTATGATAGGTATTGTAGATTAGGGAAAAAAATGTTCAAAGCAAGTACATTTATTTTAAAAATACAAAGGCAAGGAAGTAATGTTCCAACTAGCAGGGCAGGATTCCTGAGTGGGATACACATAGAGGCTCTTGTCCTAGGGGCTTTTAAGAGACTTGAAGCAGAGTTTGGGCCATCGTCTGAGTAATATAATCTCTACTATAAGTATTTTTTAGCATTCACTTTAACCAGTATTCACACAGTGCCTATGTAGAGGGCATATGTTCTTTGTTCCAATGGCCTGCTTGGTCATGCTCTGAGAAGTCCCAGAAAGTTGAAATACGCCTGGGAGATGTTTTTGTTAGAACGCTGAAAGGTGGTGACTCAGAAGACTCCGTTTTGGGCTTTCCTATTTCGTTTTGGGGCTGCTGTTCTTAGTGCTTTACAGAATTCTAACTCCTGTTTCACTGATTCTGGTTACAATAATTAAAAGGTAGACACTGTGAAGCTCAGTGTCATTATGCTAAATAATAAAGCACATTATAGACCACAACATGGTATGTTCTCAGGACAGAGCCCAGTGGAGCCAGTACTGCTCAAATGCATGATACAGAGTAAGAAAAGTAGAAAACTTAACAGGGCTTATTGTAAATTAACATATCACATGCTTTACAATGATATGCTCATACTTTAGGTCAAAATGGAGGTTGAGTTACAATGGCAATCAGACGTAAATACCAAAACTAAATTAAATAAGATAATAAACCAAATAAAAGGCCTTATCTAGATGAATGAGTCATTCAGTATGAAAGTACACTCATGATCATGGATATTCAAGGCATGCACTGCAGAAAATTTTAGGAAAGTAAAATGAACTATGTGATACTCCGAAATTCCTTCTTTCCATTTATTTTGACCAGGAATCCCTGTCTTTTCACTATAGACTACACTCTAGCTGTTGAGGCATATAGTAGTTCATCTTTGTCTTCAGAAGATACATCCCAAGATCTGCAGTACAGACCTGAACCTTAACTAAAATAATGTTTTTCATTATGTGTATATGTATATACAGTTTAAGACTGCTCATGGGTGATGCATTTTTGTAATCCCAGTATTCTGGGAAGTGGAGACAGGAGAATTCAAAGTTCAACCCCAACCTGGTCAACATTGTGATCTAACAAGACACTGTCTCAGACCAAAAATAAATACAAATCAAAAATTAGATATAGTAAGAGACTATCAACAATATCTAATAATGAAATAGCACAATTATTACAATATAATTTATAAAAGTAATGCTGATATTTCTTCAAGTATCACAGGTATTTTCACTCTTTCAGCTGCCTGAACTGTTTTATGGCTTCTCTTTGGCATATATAAATTGTAAGCATCATTACTGTTCTGCATTGGAGTTATTACTGAGTAAAACAAGAATTACCTGGACACAAGAACTGTGATACCATGATGGCTGATTTCCTACTTAACATAGCTAGTAGGTGACTAGCAGGCAGAGCATATGTACAAGATTTGGATTTGCTGGACAAAAATAATTCACATCACCAGAGAGATAGAACCAGATGGTATGAGTGCTCTTCATGCCGTTCAGATTTGCATCATGCAAAACTAACTGATTCCTTATTTCTGGAATTTTGCATTTAACATTTTCAAACTACAATTCCTTGTCCACAATTGAAGCTATGAATGTGAAACTCCAGATAAAGGAGAACCAATGTATTGCCAATACATGCATTACCTTCTCAGTCAATTTGTTTTCAGAAATTCAATACGACATGATGTCATTGCACACTATTTTGTAAGTAAAATTATGCTTAAAAGTACAATGGTATAAGCCAGGCATGGTGGCATAGACCAGTGATCCTAGCATTCTGGGAGATAGAAGCAGGAAAATCATAAAATTGATCTCCGTCCCACAGTTTAGTGATTTAGTAAGTATAAAAATCAATAAGTGTACACGAAGGACAGAGGATGCAGCTCAGCATGAAGGCCCTGGGCTCAATCCTAAGTACCACATGTGCACATGCGCATGCACACACACACACACACACAGAGTCAAGCAAATGGAATGGGGATGTAACTCAGTGCTTGAGGACTTTCCTGACATTTAAGACCCTGAATTAAAGCTTCCATCCTAGAAAAAAATGACAATGTAAAACTTTTTAGGTAAGTCAAATAAATACATAAAAATGTAATTAAGTGGCTAAATCTAGGAAGTGAAACAAAACCAATTTCACCTACAATTTCAAATCACATTGGCTCCAGTATAATTATCAATTGATGTAATCCAAAAAAAAAAAAAAAAAAGCTTGGTAATACTTAAATCTTTCTCATGCCACCAACTCTTGCCTTACTGATTCAGGTGCTGAATCAATTGTTTATACAGCCCTCTCTTATCATCTGTGAATATGTAGACATACTAGACCAAGAAAGAACATGCAAAAATTCCTTCAGGGATATTCTTCCTCTGTAGATGGCTGAAAAACATGTAAAATAGTAGTTGGAAATCATTTTGGGAGTCCAAATTTTTAGCGTAACCAAATAAGACCTAAACGTTTGCAATTTTTCATAGTACAGGCGGACTTTACTGGGAAGAGAAATGCACATAGTTCTAAAAGTTTTACAGATTCTCTAACAGAAAATCTCTATCCAATAGACACAGTTTACATGGCAAAATATACAAACTTGTACACTGTGTGTTCTACTCCCCAATGCAGAAATTACAGTGGGAAAACTAAAGCCACCCTGGAACATAGTAGTAGCTTTACAGGGATTGGTAAGTGGGTGGGGAGGAGGATTGGGCACCATACAGAAACGCTTATGTGACAGGCTCATTGGAGCCGTCCTTTGGTATAAAATTATTTTCTGAGTGCAGTCTAATCTTCTACTGAGCTCCCAATTCATTTGATCCTTGAGACACAGAACCCAAGGACTGGTGGACAGGAGCAAGAACTTCAGTTTTATTATCACTCTCTTTTTCATCACTACTAAGAACTTACCTAACAAGGTTGCCTGGCAGCATCCTCATATTTAAAGCTGTGATTAATCTGCGCTCAGTTGAGAAATGTTTAATTACAACATCATCTGAACCACTTAGAAGAGAGCACATTACCCTGGTAGACACTTGTGGAAGGAGCCGGAATTGTCTGAAGCCCTTGGAGACACCCCACCAAAGAGCTCAGAGATCTGGTAATGTTCTGTTTGCAGGGCCTGGGTCATGGTGTATTACATTAATGGGAGGTCTTTTGAGGTGTAAAATTGCCCTAGTGAAATGTTGTGTTTTGAGTCTGTCAAACTAAGCAAGAAATAGACTATATCATCTCCCCCAAGGAAAGTGAAATTACACTGCACAGCTTTCTAGGCATTTTCTGATAACATTTTCCTTTCAGAAAGCTGTAGCATTCAAAGATCAGACAGAAAGGGAATATCACTATATATACGTCACAGTGAGAGGAGGCAACACAAGCTGATAACTGAGGAAAACTAGCAATAGATACCGGGATTTTCCTGTGAGTGATGCCTGTAAGAGTTTGGAAAATATTGTACTGCTTGGATAATGTTTTTTAAAACTGGTGACTTTGCTGTTATTGTTTGAGCACTGGGAATTGAACCCAGGAACTTTGCACTGAACTAAACTCCCAACCAACCTTCTTTCATTTTTGTTTTGAGTCAGGGGCTTGCCAAGTTGCTAAATTTCCCAGGCTGAGATTACAGGTATGTTGCCACCATGCCCTGTTTTGTTGATCATTTTTCAAAGTTCTTCATTGTCTTCTTCCAATGGCCTTGAGAATGAATATTCATCTTATAACCACAATCATCTGTTGGAAAATGTGATGTCTGGGGATTGGCAAAAGTGACCTCCCTGCTGAGGGAAACCATGAACTTCCTTTTGGTCATTTATTAAGGACACATCACATACTTCTTTTCTGCTACTTTGTAAGAGTTAGATTTTTTGAGTGAGGGATGAAAAGTGTTTCATGTTAGTAGAGATAAAATTTAAGAGTAACATTCTCCTTTGACCCTCTTAATTGCAGACCTGCATCTGAAGCCTAGAGATAAGCGTGAGTCAGTCTGATAGACTAATACCCTTCCTAGAGTATCCTTCCTAGATAAGGAAAGATTAGGGTTGTTATTTAGTTCTGTATGTCAAAATCAGTCTTTAAAATAAACCTCTATTCTATATTTTCTGTTTCTAGAAATAAGACAACTGTTCTTATCAGACACTCTTTATTTGTGAAAAAAGAAACTAGTTATAAAATGTAGAACTTTTAACATACAATGTCAGGCTGGAAATATGGACAATGCTGAACCAAATTGGGGGGTAGAAATATGGTGTTCAAAACTTTTTATTTTAGTCTAATATGACTTTTGCAACCTCTGGAGGTTATTGATCTCTCAACCTATTTGAAGGTCCTATCAAAGTTGCCTACCTGTTTTGTTTCAAAAGTACCTAATTGTCAGAATTAAATTTGTAGGCCTGGAAAGACTGTTACATAAAGAATTTCATTTCCTTTTAGTAATCTCCTCACTCTTTTTGACTCACTGCCTTTCAGTCTCTGAGCGGAAGAATACAGAGCAGCAATTTAGATAGAGATTCTGATTAACTTTACTACTTGTAATTATGTCAAACTGAGTCACTGGTTTTTAAAAGAAGATTAGTAAATAAGAGCGTCATGAAACAGAGGTAGGTTCAAGACAGTGCCTAAATGTTTTATATGTTCAGTTGATTTCAGGTTGAAAATGTTACATAAAATAGAAAGATATGCAGATGGTAAAACCTTCTAATTAACGGACAATAATCTTCTGACAGACCCAGTCATCTGTGTACATGCTGCTGAAGTGAGCACAAACCCAATCACTTGAATCACTTGAAAGAATCCAGTTACACCCAAAATTTAAGGAACTGCAGAAATCATTATAACAAAGCAAAAATTCTAAACTTGAGGAGCTCTATACCAAAACATCTAGGATCTTTAGTTAATTTAAACTTATACACAATTATTTCTAAATGTCATAACCTATTTTTTTTCTAGCAAAGCAATTAAATACAATAAAATCATTGAAGAAAGCACAGGTAAAAGGTAAATCAGTGGAAGAGGACAGGATTTTATTCCTGGGAACCAAATAAAACATCTTCATGGAGTGATTCTTCCACTGTTTCTAACAATAACAGTTAATTATTTACTTGAGGAATTTAAAAAATGAAATTTGAATAATATATAAGCATTTCTTAAAATTGCTTTTGCTCTTCTAACCTCAGACACATTTTTCAAAACTCTGTAACTTTTTGCCATTTTTAGGTTAACAAACATCTGTACATTTTCTGTCATAAATTTAAATAGTTGCTAAGAATGAATTTTATGGTGCATTAAATAGGAGCAGTTTAATAAAAAATTGTTATACTTTTTCAATGACTCCAATAGAATAATAATGTTGTATCTAAGATTCTTCATTGCAAAAAAAGAGACAGGATCTCACTTTGTAGTTCAGTCTGGCCCTGAGCTCACTATGTAGCCCATGCAAGCCTTGAAGCCAGCAATCCTCCTGCTTCTGCCTCCTGAGTGCTAGGATTACAGGCATGAGCCATCACACCCAGAGGAAAAAAATTCTATTTAATGGATTGCAGTTGTGTATCTTTTATTTTCCCCATTAATTCATACTTTCATTCTATTTTACATATTACTAGAAATAATATGCTAATATAAAGATATTAATATAAGACTTTTATTGATTAGTAGATACTTCTCTACAACTAAAAAGCATATACACATGTACATTGGAATTCAAGTTTTCCACTTCTTGAGACCACAAAATTGTGTTTTCTTTTAATTTTTAGATGATTTTTCATTTAACTTTAGAAGCATATAATTAATAAAAGAATCACAATGTGTTAGAAGTTTAATGAATAATAATTAAACATTAGAAGTCAAATTTTATTAGCCATGCATCTTCTTTCTAATTCATGAGCCCACTGATGACTTTATATTGCCATGAGACAATTATCATCAATCATTTCCATGAGACATTTATCATCAACCTTTTCCATTTTTTAGCAGATGTAAGTGCTGGGATATTATGTTTGCATAATGTCATCCAATTCTTTCAACTTTCTGAAGTTCTGCCTTCTAAGTCATAATGATACATAAAAAAGAATTATATTTATGATCTATATGCTAGCAAGTAAAGTGGATCTTTTTTATTTTTTTACAGCAAAGAAGTAGAAATTATCTAATTTGCAGAGGTTAATTGTTTTCACAAAAATTATTACATGATTGGTCATTTCCTTTTCCAATGTCAGTATTAGCAATCATTCCTTTGTTAGGGAGTTCCTCAAGCAAGGAGTGAGGCTTTTCCTGTGTGAAGTTTGAAAAGATGAAACTGCTGGAAGCCTGACATTCTTAGGCTAGATCTGTACTGCTAATGACTGTGTATGACATTCAAAGATCTTGAACTTGATGCTTTCAGAACTATTTAAGTACCTATGTATTTTTTGAAAATTATCATATACCCTGCTATGAAGACTGCTGGTATGTATAATTTTTCTTTCAACAACTTTTTCCTCTCATTTAATGTAACATTATGACTATATTTTCAAGTCATTATATTGTCTTTATAAATAATGGCTTTGTCTATAGAATTTAATGAACACATAGTTTAAGCATATTTTTATAATTAAAACTATTTTTAATTTTTATCTATTACAAGAATAAGAATAAACACAATCTTGTACAAAATGATTCACCCTCAAATTGAAAAATTTTACTTTTGTATAAATGTACTGAATCTATTAAATCTATTGAATGAAGCCCCTCGAACATAAAATAGAATGTTCTTTAAATTTTCTAATAAACTTAAGTCAGACTTGGCAGAACATGCCTGACAGTCAACACTCAAGGAGGCTGAGGAAGGAGGATTGCTAAGTTTGAAAGCACCTCAGACACCTTTTCAGTTTAATGAGAGCCTGCTCAAAATAATGTGGAGTTTTTTGTTTGTTTGTTTGTTTTTTAAAGGGAGCTGGTAATATAGTTCAGCGCAAAGGCACTATATTCAATCTGTAGTATATTGAAAAAAAGTAATTTCTAGTAAATTAGAAAATATAGCAATGCATTTTCAAAGAAGTTAAATTAATTTATATCAACAATAGTAATCACTTGCTATACCTACTTTATTATATAGTTTCCCGATTCTTTATAACTGGGGTATAATTTAATTACACTTGGATCTTAACTGTAGGATTTGATGAATTGAGAATTAAGAGCCAACACCAGTCAAATGCTTATATTTCTATAGATTACTTTTATCTGTTCTTGGTCTTCACAAAAATAGGATCGTGGAATATGCTGTCTCTTGGATTTGGCTTCTTTCAGATGTTGTGAGATTTATTCATTCAGCTGTCAATAAGAATTCTCTTAAACAAGTACAACATAATTGCAAATCTCTTCTATTACTGAAAAATTCTAATAATTTGCTATTCCAGTAAAATTTACATCTAACGGTAGAGCTTCTGTAACAGTATTTTCCTTCCTTTAATTTGATTTTTTCATAAATATCAATAAGGTCATTGCTTAGGTAACGGTTTTCTAAATTTCTTTTCAAATACAGAAGTCTTTTCAATTCAAAAGTTCTGTAATTTGTCCATTGACAGCATCAGAAATGATATATTTATTCTAATAGTGACTTGATCCAACCAGTTTTTCCACAGAAAGACCAGGAGACAATTTTGTGGGTTTAGTATAAAACTTTATGGTGAAACCAACTGGCATTCTGAAAGAAAGAGCCCATGATACAGCACCTCTGATCCCCAGCATTCACTCCCAGGCAGACTAATGCAACAAAAGACCCTTGGACCCATGAGTGGTTAAGGATGATGCATCATGAACGGTACCTCTGACCTTCCACAAGAATGTGATGTATCACCAGCTACAGGCCCACTGAACTTGACCCTGGCAGGTTCTTCTAGTATTCATTGTTTTTGTTTTGTTTTGTTTTGTTTTGTTTTGTTTTTTGAGATAGGATCTTACTTTGTAATTCAGGCTGGCCCTGAGCTCACTATCTATCCCAGACAACCCTCAAATTCAGCAATCCTCCTGCTTCTGCCTTCCAAGTACTGGGATTACAGGGATGAGCCACCACACCAGGCACTGTGGTATGTGGTACTGATTGTTGGTGGGGGTGCATCACTATGCCCCGGATTGTATGTGATTACTGGGGATCAAACCTGCTTGCTAGGCAGACACTTCGACCACAAAGCTAAATTTCCAGCCCCTAGTATTCATTTTTTCCAGAACTACCTTGGCTACAAAGTTTAAGACGGCAAAATCCTCATACAAGTGGGACTTGTCATCAAAACAAACTTCCCTTTTTCCTGAGTCCTCAGTGTTTTCAGACTGGTTACTGAATGCATCCTGCCAATTTCTAGCTGTGGGTGACAGAGACTCAGAAGCTCTCCTATGGTCTCAAAGCCAAGCTCTCAGGAGAAAAACACAAGACAAAGGGGGCCTCTTGAATTTTTTGTTTTGTGACTGACAGTGAAGTTTGTTCAGCTAGATTCTGGTCTGGCTGTAACTCTGACCTCACCAGTCTATGAGGTTAGCTTGAACAACAGGCTTATAAGAGTCTGTGCCAGTGTTTTTGTTCTGTGATTCTCATTTGTATGGCAAATGAAACAAAGATAAAGGAGAACAAACATTATCTGTTGAAGAAAAGGAACCAGAAAATAAGAGCACTCATCCAAAAAAAATCACCAGAGTCATTATGTTCAGGAACTAGTTCATGCAAAAATTTTCTTCTGATAATCTGAGTTTAAAAAGGAAAAGATAAAGAAGAATTTTACCTTCTATTCTTGACTGTGCATTACAGACAAAAATCTGGGAGATGTCTTTCATTAAAAGTAAGCAATCTTGGGCTGGGGATTTGGCTCAGTGGTTCCAGCACCTGTTTGGCAAGTGAAAGGTACTGATTTTGATCCCCAGTAACCATATACCACACTGCCAGGTGTGGTGACTCACGTTCACTAATAGTAGCACACACCACAGTGCTGAGCATGGTGGCTTACGCCTGTAATCCCAGAACTGGGGAGGCAGAGGCAAGAGGATTGCTGTGAGTTCGAGGCTTCCCTGGCTACATAATGAGCTGAGGGTCAGCCTGAACTACAAAGTGAGACCTTGTCTCAAAAAAAAAAAAAGCAATCATTTTTTGTCATTTTTTTCATCTGCAAGCCCTGCAGTGAATCATATATATCAGCCACTCTACTTTAGACACCAGAGACTGTAGGCATTAACAAGGTGTGACAGAGCTCCTTACCTATCTTATGGGCCCTGCCAACACTTCTGTACTAAAGCACAGGGCAACAAAAGGAAAGCATAAGAAACTTATTTAATCAAAGTTTTAGGTGACTTGTGAGCTTTCAAAAGTAAAGAACACAACAATCTAAGGGAAAACTGTTTATTTTTAGCTTAGATGCAACCAAGAGGGGACATCTGTAGAAATGTGGCTGGACAAAAGCAATGGTGGGATGGTAGCAGGTTGAAGAGAGACACCCGGGAGGACCTGACTGTTCAGATTCTTCTTGGTTTCTCTGTGTAGCATTCCTTCCTTGCTCATACAATGGCGTGGAATTCCTCTGAAGTGAGTCCTTAAAGGGACTGAAAAGAGAGTAATCTTTCTAGGTTTTATGGCTGATATGTAGGAGATGGCTTCTAAGTTCTCTGCTGTGCTTTGAGGAAAGATAATTCTGGTTTCTGTGACTTGCTTCCAGGGAGAAAAATGGGTAAGAAACACAGAAGTGCAAAATTGCTTTCTGAGCCCCACTATGATCAATTATGCAAAAAGAATGTCATCATCTCCAACTAGGAAACTATTAGTTTTGTCTCCTTAGATTCTAAAGTTCTATTGGTAGATAGCTACATAGATACTTGTTTTATCTTCTTGATGAACTGACTTTTGTTCTCCAGATGAACTGACATTGTGAAATATTCCTGTATCTTTGATAATACTCTTGTTTTGAAACTTATTTTGTCTAATGCAAACCTATCAGTTTTGTAATGCTTACTGTTTACATGATATATACCTTTATTCCTTTTACTTTCAACCTGTTTCCCTTTATATTTAAAATGCACTAAGTTTTTGAAAACCTGTACTTGGAGTTTGCTCTTATGTAGCCTAACAATTTCTTTATTTTAACAGGAATATTTTATGCATTAACACTTAAAGTAATTATTGGTACAATATGGTTTTTGTCTACCATGTTGATCATTTACTATTTGTTTTCTATTTATATCCATTTCTCCTCTCTTTTTCTTCTCTCTGTCTCTGTCTCTATTCATTCTTCTTCCTTCTTTCTTTCTAGCTTTCCTCTTTCTGTTTTTTTTTTGTTGTTCTTCCATTACTCTTTTTCAACTTCCTTTTAGGATAATCAATTTTTTTTAGCATCACACTTTGATTTCTCTACTAACTTTCAATACTGGAAAATCTCAGAATTACAGTATTGTACCTTGTCAAATGCCTGAAAACAAATAATTTGTATATTTTAGCAGTGATAGAGCTCATATTGCTTACGTTATATCATCATAGTTGGAAGCAGAAGTTTTCATTATGATTTCCTAATGAATATTTGACATGAGAAAATAATTTTATAAAAATCTGGGAAAATATATATTAAAATTTAAGTATACAATATTCAGCCAAGAGCCTGATATAATGATATAGGTAGTAAAGGTGAGATATTGGACCGGAGACATAGCAGCAGTAATTGAAAGCTTCTTTAAAAGTTTGAAAAAAATGAATTTTGAGTGAAGTTTGGAAAAAGGTATATTAGTCAACACTGTCATTAGTCAACATCTATCATCACTGAGACATGACACCTGATACCCACAGCTTCAGGAAGAGAGGTTTAATTTCTCTCGTGTTTCCAGGGTTTCAATCAAAGGCAGAAACAGAGCAGTGAAAGGGTGCTCAAACTTGGTGGATATTTTGAAGAATTTTTTAATATGAGTTAATATTTTGAGAATAATTTTATATGAGAGAATAAGAGTCACCAAGAACAAATGAATAAAATAAACTGGTCCTAAATTCTACACTGGCATTTATGAGAGGAAGAAAATGATAATTATAATGAGTAAGTATATGAGTTCTCATCCCATGGCATAAAAATGACAGATTAATGGGCAGGTGGCTTTACCCACCCAAAAATGAAGTAATAAGAAATAAATATAGAAGTAAAAAGAAAGCAGAAGTTTTTATTGCTCTTCCTTGATCTTTGAGAAGTATTAGTGTAAAGTGTGCTATCATTTTTCACAGTTCAGTTGAAAGCATTGTGCAATAATATCCTGAAGCAAGAAGGCTAAAGATACCAAAAGATAAGAACAATATAATACAAAGTGTGTAAGATCATTGAGCCAAGAAAAACACCTCTTGAAGAATCACTGAATGATAAAAGATGTCATCATAATAGCTACCATTTATTGAGAGGCAAGCATTGTTAGATGTTTTTCAGATACTATCTGTTGTCTTATATATGACATCATAAATTGACATATGAAGCTGACCCTACAGATGTTATTACCCTAAAAATACTGATACGGAACTAAGTTTCAGGGAAGGTAAATGGACTAACAAGAACAGTACAGCTAATAAAAACAACTGTGATCCCAACACTTGATAAATCTATTGCATGTGGCTTCGTAGGACACAGTGATGGCTTTGTGAGCAGAGACTGTGGATGGCAGCCGGTGTTGCTCCCTGCACTGAACATCACAGAGCTATATCACGTCTTAAAAACAGGGCTAGGTTTTTAACTCAACATTTTAAAAAGTATTCACCATTAGCTCTATTTCATCATCCACAAATTGAAATTCATCAGAAAGCCATATGTAGACACTGGCCTTTAGATCCTTTCAAATCTAGACCATGATGGAGCTCCCTGAAGGGTCTTTGTACCTGTGCATTCTGGCCAGTTCTCACTTCCATTTCAGAGCAGCTGGATATAAGCTCTGGTGAAAATCGGTTTGATAAGCCTGACAGTTCCTATTATAGGGCAAGGATAAACACAGAATGAAAGTTTCTGTTATTTATTAGCATCTTTTATTGAGAAATTGGTATCCTTGATTCCATTAACAATGTATATCTGTCAGTGCAAAAGGCGTTCCTTATGAAGGCTGCCTATATGTTATCCACACACATTTGATGTAAAATATTTAAGTTTCATAGAAAAAAATGCAGTAAGATATTATTCTTGTGACAGTTTCACAGTTCCCAGTGACTGTAGGAAGTAGGCAGAAATGAACAGCCAGTATTAGAGAAGGGAGATCTTTGAGCAGTAGGAGAGCCTTAAAAGTGATGTATACCTGGATCTTTCCATCAACCAAGTTTAAGACTACAACAGGTGTCTCCAGTCTCGGGGTAACTTTTGAAAGATGAAGGTCTGATTTTTCTCCATTTGCATCTTTTCAGCTTTTCGTCTATGACACAGATATGCTTGTGCATATGGGCTTTGCTTGTGTGCATGAATAGAAAAAGAAACAATTATCAAAGTAGCTTTTCTAGTGTTCCTTGGAAAAATCAAGTTACAGAAGGTTTAATTGGTGTTATCCAAACAGTAAAAATACAAGAGTAAATAAAATGGTACAAAAATAGGTTAAACAAAGTTAAACAGTATCTTGATTACAGGACTTCTCTGCAATTTAACTAAGAAATTGTAAGTTAAAATTCTCCAAGTAGCCGAGTGTGGTGGTTCATGCCTGTAATCCCAGCACTTGGGAGGCAGAGACAGGAGGATTGCTGAGTTCGAGGCTTGCCTGGGCTACATAGTGAGCTCAGAGCCAGCTTGAACTACAAAGCGAGGCCCTGTCTCAAAAAAAAAATTCTCCAAGTAAGTCATATTTGTAATGTTTATATATATATATATATGTTTATTTATTTATTTATGTTTACATATGTAGTTTAACATATACCTGCACACGAGGCCCTCTTTACAAATATCCATGAGAATCATATTTTATATGGCAGTGTGAAATGCCAATTTAGAGGGATAAATCAATATAGCTCATTATAGATTATATCTGTAATATCCATATTGATTTAGCCTAGGTACAAGAGATCATGTCACACCTTCAAAAACTAAAATATTCTAGCAATCATAACTGTTTTCTTCTTAGTCTAGAACCTTTATAAACTCTAATGTAAAGCAACATTAAGTCAATATGAGACACATAAGAAGGTAATATGCACCAGGAAGCTGTTACAGAACAGATCAAAGAATGAAGACTCTTGGTGTATCATTATGGTGAGGGACCTCAATCAGGCAGACTTACCCAGTAATTGCAGTCACTACTACGAGGCCCAGATAGGTCACAGTAGCTAAGCATATCCTGCTGAGAGGTGCCTGAAATGAATGTTTGTATTGGACTTGCCACTCCTTACAAAACAGAACACACAGAGACTCTTTTTGCCTGGGTGTGTTGCCCTTCTGTATCCAAATCCATTACACAGAGGATTAAAACAAAGATAGCTGATGAGTTTGGTGTCACAGCTGCAAAAGGCAACCTGTCACGACTAGTACCTTCATGTGTCACTCCTTGGGGCTCCTTTCCTATGAGCAGCATAGTGTGCTAGCCGTGCAGCTAGCCCTCTTCCCCTCTACAACTACAAGCTTTCACAAACTCTTCAGCACAGCTATTTTGAAAGAGTGCTGGATCTGCTAGTCCAGGTGAACTAGGTTCACTTGCTAAGTAATTATAACTCTTAAAGTTTCAGAATGTTCATCACTCAGGAGAAATTAAAGCACCTAAGTTGCTAATACCTTGAGAGTGAAGGTCAATTTTTTTTTGAATTTGGCATCATTTATTTTCTCACTCACCAGAATAAAGGAATATTTAAACACAAAATATTACATATAGTTTTCAGAAAGGTATTATCTCAGTAGTAAGTAAAAGTTTAGGTTAAAGACATTTAAAATCCACTGTTAGAAAATTCAAAGCAAATTCAAGTGCAAACTAATTACAGGTAATATCCTAAACAAAGACTAAACACACTGATCTTTTCCTCAGCACAATCTAAGGTCAATTTTTAAAAGTTCCCCTGTTACCATGCTGTATGACACAGTTGTTTGTTAAAGACATAATCAAGTCTTAAGACTTACAGTCAAAGAGAAATACATGAGGTAGTTTGGACTAATGCCAAGTGAGAAAGATAAGATACAAACTAGTGAGTCATCTGGAATAGTCATTAAGATTTAATGATGTATTCATTTATTCCACATCCACCATTTGACATGCAATTATGAAAACCTCCATGCTAGGTTTTGGAGAGAGAAATAAATATAAAATAGTTTTTCTTAGGAGTCCAGTCAGTTTAGCTGTTTTTCAAACTTTAGAATGTGTGGGAACCACTTTTAATGATGGCTTAAAGCGTAAGTAACTGAGTCAGTTCTCCCAACCAATCCGATAACAGGTTTTCATTTGGTTTGTCTTTGGTGGAGTCTAAGAATCTTCATTGTTATGGTGATTATCATGATGATTATGATTATCACATTGCTGTGGCCTGTTGAACAAACAGAGCAACAGACACATGGTAGCCAGGATGCCCTAGTAAAGCTATTCAAAATGAGTGTTAAGACATAAAGCTTAGGAGTGTTTCCTCAGAATCAGACAACATAAGGTTAGACTAAGCCTTAATGACTATGTATTGACTTTGGAAAAATTACTTGACCTCTGTAGCACCCAGTTTCATTTGAAATACAATAAAATATTTTTAGTCTTTTGAGAATAAAATCAGACAGTGTATATCCGACACATTACACAGTCACATAATAGGTGTTCGATACATAGTTCTAATTATAATAATAAATATTGCTATTGTTGATGTTATGATCATTGGGATAGTGATGATGATATACTAGAACTCAGCTATATTAATTTTGTCCATATATTAGTCATATATATAATACATATAATTATTTTATTTATAAAATTATAGTTTGTGTATAATTCATATATTATTAAATGTTAATTATATTAATGTATTTCAACACATAATTTAGTATATGTGCTGCTGAAGTGAGCACTCAACACATGTAATTTAATAGACAGTGAGACTTCAACAAAATCTAGGAGGGATTCATGAAACTTAGAACTGGGAAAGAATTGTGTGAAAGCTCTTCCTTTCCTACAATATAAGGTTTCCTATCTTTCTTGTACTGGACACAACCAGGACATAATAGAATGAATTTTTTAAATCTCATTTGAAGGTTTGCATCTTCTGGAGACATCAGTAAGTAGAAACACCCTTGAAAAATGCCCCCCCTTTCTTACTTTTGGAAATAGGCTAGTTTACTCATTCATTATTTGCTTTTGAACTTCAGTAGTTTCAAAGGCAAATGGATAATACCTATAATATTTTACTTTCATCATTTTTATAAATTTAAAATTCTTCTGTTACAATAATAACATGGTATGTCATATATTAAGGTAATACTGAGTACAAAAAATTTGTAGCAAGTCTAGAAGACACTTTAAAAATATGATAACCATTCAAATATTTACTGTCTAGATACAACTACAATTAAAATTCTTTAGTCTTTTTTCTCTGCAGTTTGTTTTCATTATTGAATACAAAATAATTAAACAATTTGCTTTCAAATTTCAGTATTTTGCAGTGTGGTAGTTCATATATCATACATATTTGATGACTGAATAATTCCCTTCATTTTCATCCATAATTTATTATACTAATCTTTATTTTGGAAAAATTTACTGTATTGATATAAAAATTTTATACATCATATTTATATACATGCAATTCTTTTAGATTTCAAAAATAAAATTATGGAATGAAAGATGCAAATTATTTTAAATTGTATAAGATATGCTAATAAATTTTCATAAGGATTTTCCCAGTGCTTGCTCTTACCTTCAGTAAAATAAAAAGAAACAAATTATCTGTCAGATAAGGGTGTAGCTCAGAGGTACAGCACTTTTTAGCATATGTAACATTCTGACAGCAAAAGCAAAAACAAACCTAGTCAATGCTGAAGATGTTCAATATGCTTTGATTATTGGCCATTGTGTCTTTTATTTTTTACAAATTACCTACCCCTTTCATTTGTCCAACTATCTGCTGAAGACTTGATTGTCCTTCCCTCCCTTTGTTTCTTCTTTCCTTAATAAGTAAGTTATCATTTCAGATTTTTTCATTTACTGAGTCCTGAGTATTTCCGTATGTTGCTTGCTAAATGTTTCTGTTTTCTCCCCAGGTAGTGTTGTAAAAAGCTTATTCCAAATTACATCTTGAAGAATTTCTCTTTTAGGAAAAATACATTGACATTTCCTTTCCCAGGCCAACTCCAAATGTGGCAGCTTTTAGCAGCAGCATGCTGGATACTTCTTCTGGGACCTATATGTGGTTATGATAAGAAAAGAAGCAATACAAATCCTGAAGCTAATATGAACATTGTAAGTCATGTATTGAGAGTAAGGCTTTACTAAGTAGTGATGATGTTAGATGCACTGAATGTTCCTAATATCCAACAGTTCTACCAGTGACTAAATCTATGCTTCCTCCCCATTGCTTGGTATGATTGACATTCAAGAAATGAAAGACCTGATCCAAGTTGGAGCAGAAATATTCTGTCTCTTGCCAGGCTGAGCTGCGATCTCGTGGGGCCTTCCTGAGCAGGATTCACGTGTCAGTACTGGCAGCTCCTGTGGAGCATCCTTGAATTACTCTAGAGGCCTTTGGTACAGCAGTGCTTTGATTTTGTAAGGTCTACAGTGTACCCTTTGGGTTTGTAGCTGGTATCTGTGACTTAAAATTCTCTTCCCTCTCCCTCCTTTCCTCTGTCCTACCTTCCTTCACTCCCTGCCCCCCCCCGTCTCTTTATCTCTCTCCCCCCCCTCCCTCATGCTGGTGATCAAGGCCACTGCCTCACTCATATACACATGCACTCTACCACTCTACCCTCCCGCTCAAAACACACGGGAATTCATATAAGAAACGGAATGGAATTGTGATGGGAGAAGAAAAGAAAATGACCATCGTCCACTGTAGACTTTATTCCACTGGTATTCTCCATATTTCAAGATGTGCAGTATATTATTGGTGTTCTCTTCGACACTGAAGCCTATGTTACAATTTCAAGAATAAAACTGTAAACATGTTTGTATTAGTGTCTCTTGTGACTTCTATGTAATCCAGTGAGTGTACTTGACCTCTTACTATGTGGCCAGACTCAGCCTATAAATATGTATCTTCAAATCCAAATATCCCTCTTCTTCCTTTCCTTTCTAGCCTGAGTGCTTTTTGACTGTTCATCATATTTCTATAATGATAATAACATTTATAGGAAAAAATTTTTATGTCAGACATTTTTCTAGTTAGATTATATATAATCCTCATGAGAAATCTAGGTACTATTCTTTTTTCCAATAATAAAATGAACACAAAAATATTAAGTAAACCTTGCACCATGCCATAGCTAATTAGAGGAAAATCAGGAAATCAGTGGTCTGCAATCTGTTTCTTGAGTTTGGGCTTTTAACTACTGCTCTATGTAGCCTTTCAAATCATGTACATGTCTATCTGCTTGACATGGGCAAGTACATACTCTTATGAAAAAGATACAGACTTTGGACCTAAACTTTCTTTGTCATGAATCTTATATTTCTGTATCTCTTCTTGGACAAATTACTAATCTCCTTGAACAGTTTTCTTAACTGTAAAATAGGTTCAAATCTATCTCAAAGACCTGTTGTAAGGATTAATGAGACAGGGGATACAGCCTCTTTGTAAAAGACAACAAATAGACACATTTTCCCTCTTTCTTGTGTGCTTAGAGTTGGAGTGTCATTTATGGACCCATTACTTCATACTCTGTTCTTTTACACTTATCTCTTTCCTGAAGAGGCTCACTTTGAAGGACAGGTCAACAAGCTTCCTTAATCTTTGGGGTCCAGACTAGCATAGCCACTGGAAATCTTGAGTGTGAGATAGAAGGAAAGGAGGTCAGTTTTTTTGGTTGTCTTGGCTCTGTCCCCTGTGAAGTTAATTTATGACAAGCCATCTTCTTCAACCTGACCTTTTCTGCTAACTTTCTTTGTCTGGAATCTGACAGCTACTTCCTTCCAACTTCCTTCCAGTTGAGGTGGGTAATAGCTCATTTATTAGCAACAAGGTATTGTGCCATCGCCTGTGGTCTCCCTCATTAGATAACCATATAATTCTGCCACTATATTTTAAGAATGAACTAATGTGAGCTAAAAATACCAGGCTGACAGGCATAACCAGAGACAGTTCTGAGCAAACTGTAATGTAACTGAGTTACTGAGTCAACCCACTATCCTTCATCCACACTGCTGTATGACACCCTTTCCAGGAGTCCTCCTCAGTTTTCCTAACTTTTCCAAGTATATGCTGCCTTAACCCATAGGCTGAAGAACAGGAGGTTACAGGGTAAAGTACTACATTGCAATGCCTAAGTAAGGAGTAAGATATTGTGTCATAAAGATATTCTTTCCCTATTTTAGAGCCAGCTTATTTCCTATTGGGGTTATCCTTATGAACAGTATGATGTTGTGACAAAGGATGGTTATATCCTTGGAACCTACAGGATTCCTTACGGAAGAGGATGCCCAGAGAAAACAGGTATAATTTATTTTGAAATTCTAAAAAAATGCCTCAAGCACACATACCTAGAAATCCTGGTAGCTGCAGGACAATTTGTTTTTTCCTGAAATAAGTTGCAGTTCCTTCCATTAGAAGATTATCCAACCCCTAACTTTATTTAATCTGCATAACTCTTTGATATTCCTAATAGTTTTCATATATACTTTGTTTTGTCTCTCCTTTTCTCCTTCTAAACACAGAAAACAAAAGAAAATGTGCTGTTTCTCTACTGACACCATTGCAGACTTGAAAAGCTGAAGGCAAGGAATCGTTCTTGATGCTACCTTCTCTCTCACTTTCTATCAACATTAAATCAAATGGGAAATCAAATGTAGGTCTTAAGACATAATATTATTAATCAACATACCACTATTCCAAACATATCTATGCTACAGAATTAATTATGTATCTTCCTCAGTAAATTTATTATCTGATGTTAGCTCATTAAGTCAAGTAAGTCCTTGTCCATATACCTATCACCTTCCCATAGTTGTTCCTTGGTCCACCATCCTCCGTGAACCCGTCAACCCACCAGAGAGGTGTCCCTCTTCTTGCTCCAGGCCCATAACATTTATGAACTTTACCAGACTTGTGGCTCTTAATTCGGGGTCATTAAATTTAACTCACTCATTCATTCCTCTTAAATACAACATCTCGATGGACTAATTACTTTATAATCCCTGTCCTGACATAGAAACAGAACTGTCATGCATTTGGTATCTTTCATTTTGGTGGATACTATGACTCAGCATAACCATCAAGGCCTGGTCTCAGTCAACCCAATTGTAGCCAGCACTATTAATCAACACCCTTAATCCTCACACTAGAGATCTAGCTGGTGATTTAACTTAACACTTGATAGACATAATAAAATTTAGTACAAAATACTAGTAATTATTCAAATAATTTATTAAATTTGTATTCATAGAGTTACATTCCCCCTTAAATCATCAGTCTCTTCAACTTTACATTTCCTAGTTCAATTTCCTATTCAAACCCATCCTATGAATTTACATTTATCTCTCAACAAAGATAAGTAATTCTATTCAAAGTAACCATGTGAAACTTTATACTGCTCCTAAGTACTTAACTGTTAATGTAGCTTAAAATCTAAAGCAAAACACTGAAAATGCTTAGATGAGTTTTTAACTCCATAAACATAAATATTTGGTCCCAGCCTTTTTATTAATTTATAGTAGATTTACACAAGCAAAAATCTCTGCACCAGGGAGAATAACCTCTAAATAAAGTAATTGATAAAAAGGAGCAAGTATCCAACACACTTATTAGTAGCTCACTACATCTTGCTAAACCATACCCCCGTGGGATACACCAGTGATAAAAATTAAGCAACAAATGAAAGTTTGACTTAGTTATGCAATTATATTAGGGTTGGTAAATTTCATTGGTACATGCAGCCAATCACCAAGGTCTTGCTTTTGTCTTCTAATTTGTTCTTTAATCTGAAAATATTTCTTAGCATAAAAGCTCAAATATATGTGTGGGCAAAGTTTCTCCAACTATTTTAATACCTTCTAACTCATATTAATTCACATGTAATTGCTTCTCCATTTGCTAGTTTTATGTTTAAACTTCTTTAAAGAACCATTTCTAGCTTTCTACAATCCAGGTAGTAGGGAAAACAGGGTGAGCCTTGTGGCTGAAATAATTTGCTTTTTTCCTCTTTTCTTGGATCCTTTGTTCATTGGCATACTGCAGTACAAAGCCTCTCAATATCAGAAGAGTTAAAGAGAAATACACAGTTTTTAAAAAGAGGAAAACATGATGGTGCTCCACACTTTATAGAGCCAGCCATATGTCAAAATAGCTCCCTTACTTTCGTAAACATTCGTGATGATATTTAAAATCTCTCTGAACTTCTCATTCATCATTTCTGCCACATAGTTGCCAAAATGCACCAAACAGAAATCTCTATCCAGAAAGAGCTCCCTCTCTCAGATTAGAGAGAGACAGTGGCTGTACTTAACTTTGTCAGAATTGATACGTCTTTTATTTTAATCTTTCCCCCCAAACAAAGCTAAGTCCACATAGACTCCCTGTTTCTTGCTTCTAGAAGGCTGAAGTTTCTTTGAGATTCCCATCAGTTCATTCAGTCTCAGAATAATAGTTCAGTCCTAAGTGACTTTATATTGGGTTAAAAACTCTTTATAAAAAAGAGAAAATCCTAATCATTTATTTCTTTTCTCTCTTTTCCACATCACATGCCCACTTCCTTACTTTACTTTCTTGGTTAAAACATTCTAATTCTATAGTGAAAGTAAGACTGTTAGATTGAATTAACACTTTTATATTGTATGAAATTCTACTTACCACCTTGGATTTTGCTTTGTAGCAATTCAGATAAAATGAAACAATGTCCATAAAATTTACCACAGTACCTAGCATTCAGTAAATATTCAACAAATGGCATTTTTTATCATCATTCTTATTATTTTTGAGAAAACTTTAAAGTTTCCTGAATTTTTTGTCAGAAATAAAGTATTATTGGTATCAATAATAGTATTACAACCATTATTTATTGTACCAGATCTTTTATATTATATATTTCATTATCATTGAATTTTTTTGACTAGCTAAGAAATAGCGTGTGTTGCTATTTCCCATTGTACAGAGATATTAACTACACCACAAAGGGATTTTTTTCTTGGCAAATGGATTCTGAACAAGGGTAGCACAACTCCAGCATTTACATAATACATCTAATCTAGGTTTTATTTTTATTTTTTATTTTTTTTGAGACAGGGTCTCGCTTTGTAGTTCAGGCTGGCCGTCAACTCACTATGTAGCCCAGGAAGTCTCCGACTCAGCAATCCTCCAGTCTCTGCCTCCTGAGTGCTGGGATGGCAGGCATGAGCCACCACGCCTGGCACTGTGGTATGTGGTATTAATGGCTGGTGGGCGTGAGTCACCATGCCCAGCGTTGTATGTGGTTACCGGGATCGAACTTAGGGCCTTGCGCTTGCGAGGCAGGCGCTGGAACCACTGAGCTAAATCTCCGGCCCTAATCTAAGTTTTCTTAATGAGAAACACAAGACATAAAGGAAGTAGATTACTTAGTCAAGTAAATAGTTCAGAAAGGAATATCCCAACAAATTTCATCTCTTAACCTCTATTCTATACTACAGCAAGTCAGGTGGAAAAAAATGAAAGGATTTTTTTTGTAGACTGACAAAGTTCATACATGAAACACTCATCGCTTGCCTTGCAGCCCCCAAGCCGGTTGTATACCTGCAGCATGGCTTAATCGCGTCAGCCGCCGACTGGATCTGCAACCTGCCCAACAACAGCCTGGCTTTCCTGCTGGCCGATAATTGCTATGATGTGTGGCTGGGAAATAGCCGAGGAAACACGTGGTCCAGAAGACACCTGGAATTGTCACCCAAATCTTCAGAATTCTGGGCCTTCAGGTAAGGAAAAACCTGCTAATAAATTTAATCTGTATTTTGCTGATGTATAAGCATGAGTTTCTTCTTCTACTCAAGCTCTGAAAAAAATGCTTTCATTACTGAATTGTGGTCTGTCTTCAGACCTTCACTTCCTTCCTAATGCGGGTATGTCCTGACCATGGAATGGCTGAAGAGCTAAGCACTCCCGCAGCAGAGCCCAGAGGTGCTGTCTGCTTCAGAAACGTAACCTCCTGGGCCATCAGGGGAAACCCGTGCACAGAGCAACTAAGAATCGTGCCTTAGAGATCAGCAAAGCTATTTGTTCCTTAACCTTCCTGTCTTCCCGGAAGTCATCAGTATTTCTTAATTCCTTACCCCCCCCCGGGCCTTTATGTCATTGGAATATTGTGAAGGACAAGATGATTCTCTGAGTATTTTCTGAACTCCATACTGAGTCCCATTGGTCAATTTGCATATTACCAAAACCCCTTCCCTGGAAATACTGATTAATCAGTCTGAGCTAAGATCTGAAAATCAGTGTTTTGAATAAACATTCCAGATAAATTTTTTTCAGAATAAATTGATACCTCTGCTATAGAATTAAATTAAATATTAGTAGGCTTACAAGAAAAGTATCAGTGGGACTTTATAAATCATATTTTTCTGATTCTTGTTTCTTAAAAATATATTTTCTTGCTGTCAAAGTGAAAACCTTAAAAGTTGGTCATATGATATTATGCACCTTAAAAGATGCATAATATCATATATTAATTCTAGTATATTAACAAAAGCAAAATATGTATATATTTACATATTGAGTGAATGTATTTACCTATTTCCGGTCATCAAATGGATGTATTCATTGTGTGCAATGAATGTATTTATCTTTGTGCAGGCCTAGAAATGAGAAGTCTTTCTTGATACTATTGTTTCATTTCTTTGCAGTTTGGATGAGATGGCTAAATATGACCTTCCGGCCACAATTGATTTCATCATAGAGAAAACTGGACAAGAGCAAATCTACTATGTGGGCCACTCCCAGGGGACCACAATAGGTATGCTTGGGGCACATGGAATCAGAATGTCAGTTCCTCCCTCCCTGTAGAAGGGGTCAGTTCCTTCTGTGAAGTCTCTTGTTTTTAGGGCTTTAATTGAAAAAGCATTTTCTCTGGGTGGTTTCTGAAAAGTAAACAAAACAAAGATGATAGTAGGAGATTGTTAGATAAGCCTAAATGAGAATATTCATTTGTATGCCCTCAAGCATTGTAGGACACTGGGTTACATGTTGGGTTAGCAGAAATAAATATGGTATCCATACTTTCCTTCGAGATCTCACAGTTTGGAGAAAGACACCAAAAAGAAAACAAAAGTTTATAAAACTCTGTGCTTTTGTGCTGCAGTCAGTGGGACTTTTGTTTCCTACTTTTGGTTTGCACTTGGACAGGCCAGATGTAAGTAAGCCATGCTGCCAGCGCCATGAGGCACCTCGGTCTTCTCACTGTCTTTCACTTTTCTTTTGGAAAGTACAAAGAGCTGAGACCATTATGAACCATGGTTATTAGGCCATTGCTGTGTGTGTGTGTGTGTGTGTGTGTGTGTGTGTGTGTGTGTGAATCATCCTCTAAAGATCTTACTGTCCTCATTTTTAAACTGTGAACACAGAAAAACATACCAAGAAGGTAACTTTGCACAATGAGTGAGTTGGAGGTCAAAGTTCTACCCCAGTTCTGTCTGACATCAGACTATGGTCCAATTCGAACATTCCATAGAGATTAGTCAGACATGCTCCACAGTGGATGCTTGAATTTTCTTCTTTTTTCAAATAGAATTCTTTATTGGTACATTTTATGTATAGCTCACAATCATACTCAACTGGGGAATTTGTACCAGTATATGATACGAGTTAATTTTCATTTTTACCCATACCCTACCCACCCCACAACCCCCCACACCCTTCATACATGTGCTTTCCTTTTTGCTTGAATCTTCTATTTGATACTTTCTGTATGAGTAGACTTTCTCTCCATAGGAACAAGAAAATCACTTTAATCTGAACTAGCTAATCCCATCTTAGTTAATTTAGACATTCTTCTCCACAAGTGGTAATTACCCTGAATTGTTGGTTTTGCTTTTTTTTCTTAATGTAGCTGACTTTATTATTACATAAAATGAAGAAATATGAGTTTAAATCTATCAACCACTGTTTTCCTGGCTTTCAGCTTTCATGGCATTCTCTACAAATCCAGAACTGGCTAAAAGGATTCTGATATTGTTTGCACTGGCACCAGTTGTCACTGTGAAGTACACTCAATCTCCTTTGAAAAAACTTACGAATCTTTCCAGGCAAGGCATCAAGGTACGTGATGCTGTCACATTTAAATCTGAACTAGCTGTGAATATCTCTGTTTCTATTAATCTCAAGAGAAGACAAATGACATTTTACAAACCTCTGAGAACATGATGAAGGGTGCTCAGGGTATCCATGCAGCCTTTCTGCTGATGTACGCTTTTATTAGCAAGGTTCAGAGAACTCGTTCTGATGTTGTTGATGTCTCCACCTGAGTCCTGAAGTCCCCTGTGTCACTCCTCAGTCACAGCTTAAGTGAGAGCTGATATGTTTGCTTGTTCTGAGGAAACTCCATTCTGTTTCCACAGTGGCTACATCACTAATCTACATTACCAACAGAATGTAAGGTGTCCCACCTCCCTACATCCTTACCAGCCTTTTTCATCTTTTATTCCTTTGATAATAGCTATCTACCCTCACTGGAATGAAGTGATAGCTCAGGGTGGTTTGATTTGCACTTTTTTGGATGATTAGTGATGTTGAGCATTTCTCCATGTATTTGTTGGTCATTTGTACATCTTTCTTTGAGAAATGTCTGTTTAAGTCTATTGCCTTTTTTTTTTTTTGAGACAGGGTCTCGCTCTGTAGTTCAGGCTGACCCTGAGCTCATTATGTAGCCCAGGCAAGCCTCAAACTCAGCAATCCTCCTGCCTCTGCCTCCTGAGTGCTGGGATTATAGGTGTGAGCCACCACACCCGGCTCTCTTGTTTTTTTTTAAACTGGGTTATTTGGAGGGTTCTTGGCTATTGCACTGAATTGCTTAGGTATTCCAGACAGCAATGCCTTGTCCTTTGTGCACATTTTCTGCATTCTACAGGTCGCCTATTCATCTGCTGATTGATTCATTTGCTATACAGAAGCTACTTACTATAGTTCTGTAGTATATTTTAGAGTCAGAAGTATAGTACTATGGGTTTGTTCTTTTGGCTCAAAATAGCTTTGGTTTTTGCTTTATTATGATTCTTTATGAATTTCAGTATTTTTTTAAGTTCTATAGGTGTGGCATGGAATCTGTAGATCACTTTGGGCAGCACAAACATTTTAACAATGTTAAGTCTTCTAACATGTCCATTTTAATTGTTTGCATATCTTCTTTAGTTGTTTCCATCAGGGATTTATCATTTCCATTGTAGATATTCTTTTCAACTATTTGACTAACTTTATTCTAAAGTATTTCACGTTTATGGATATTCTAAATAGGGTTGCTTTCTTATTTCTTTTTTCAGATAATTCACTAAGAGCATTACTAGTTTTTGTAGGTTGGTTTTCTATCCTACAACTGTGTTGAATTCACTTACTAGTTCCAATAGTTCTGTGGGGAATCACGGGATTCTCTTTATATAAGATTGTATCATCCACAGTGACAACTGGAATTTCACCTTTAAAAGTTAAATTTCCTATAACTTACTTGTCTCCAATTATTGCTCTGGTTCATACTTCCACTACTATGTTGAATAATAATAGTGAAAAGATCCTTACCTTATTTGTGATCTTAGAAAGCTTTCAGCTTTATGCACATAGTATGTTAGCAGTGGACTTGTTAAATACAATGTTTATTATATTATTCTTCTCTCTATAGATAATTTTCTCAGTCTTCATCAGAGAACATGTTCAATTTTACCAAATACTTTTTCTATATATATTGGGTAATCATATGGTTTTTGTTCATTATTCTGTTGATGTAGTATATCACATTTATTCTAGTGTTTATGGAGAACCATCTTTACATTCTGAGATTAATTCTACGTCATCATTGTGAATGATCTTTCTAAAGAGTTATTGTATGTGGTTTGCTAGTTTTCTTCAGTATTCATTCATCTACTTATCAGGTATATTAATTAGCCTGTAATTCTTTGGTTTTGTTGTGTCCATGTATAGTTTGGGTATCAAAGTAATTCTGTCCTCAGAGAGTGAGTTTGGAAGAATTTCTCTTCATATTTAAAAAAATAATTGAACAATAATCAGTGCCACTTATTTAAATCCTTGGAAGAAATTAGCAGCGATGCTGTCTGACTCTAGGATTTTTACTGATGAGATCTTTATATTAGTGATTCACTCTTGTTACTTTTTTATTGGTCTGTTCCATCTTTCTATATCTTTATGATTCAAAACTAGTTAAGTGTACACATCCATAAATTTGTCCAAGTATTCTGTTATCAAATTTATTGGCATAGAGTTTATAATAATCTCTAATGACCCTTAAACTTCACTGAATCTGCCTTTTGTCTCTAACTTTATTTACTTGAGTTTTTTAGTAGATTTTGTTTATCTTTTTGAAAAACTGGCTCAGCATTTAGTGGATATTTTGTACAGTGTTAAACTCTGTACTTCACTCCTTTCTGCTCTAATTTTCATTATTTCTTTCCTTTCATTAATTTTGAGTTTACTTTGTTCTTGTTTTTCTAGTTTCTTGTGCTGCAATACCAGATTGTGTTTGAGATTGTTCTACTTTCTGATGTGGGCAGTAATTTCTCTCAACTTCTCTCTTAGTTACTGTTTTTGCTGTATCCTATGATTTTTAATTGATTTTATCTCAATATCTTCTGTTTCACAATTTTTAAAAATTTTCTTCATCTTTTTCTTTTTTTCTTTTCTTTTCTTTTTTTCTTTCTTTTTTTTTTTATGAGACAGGGTCTCACTTTGTAGTTCAGTCTGGCTCTGAGCTCACTATGTAGCCCAGGAAAACCTTGAACTCACAGCAAACCTCCTGCCTCCACCTTCCCAGTGCTGGGATTACAGGAACGAGCCACCCAGCTGGGCATTGTGGTATGTGATCACTGGGGATCGAACTCAGAACCTTGTGTTTGCCAGGCAGACACTGGAACCACTAAGTTAAATCCCAGCCCTTAAATTCTTCTTCTTAATTGATTCCATGATCCATTGATTGCTTAGGAGGATGGTGCCTTATTTCCATGAATTAATATAGTTTCCAAAGTATTTCTAATACTGGAGGGTATACAATTTGATTTGAAGGGGTTTTTATTTGCATTGTGATTAGAAAATTTAATCAAAATAATTTTAGTTTTTATAGATTTGTGGAGGTTGTTTTCCTGACCTATCCTGCGATCTGTCCTGGAGGATGGTCTGTGCAGTGTCTTTCTTTTCAATGGTCCTAACTTTTCTTCTGATTGCTCCTTTGCTTCTACCAAGTACAGTGAAATTCACATAAGGTGTAGGCATAAGGACTTGAGTGAGACAGAACTGAGTCCACATTCTGTCTCTGCCTCCTAATCTTTGTGACTGTGGACACGTTATTTAAATATGGTAAGCCTCATTTTCCACATTTACAAAATGGACAGATTTTGTCAAGTTGGGATATTTGTTGAGATGACATAATATAAAATATGCATTATATTTATACTTACTCATATTATATAATATGTAATATATTTCTATGTATTTTTAAAACATACTTAAGCATTGTACCTGGCCAGTGATAGGTGGTCAATGAATGTTATCAGCATTATGAATTGCATTGATTAAGTTTGTTTTTGATTTAAAGTCACAGCACTTGATGTGATGGAACTATGTTTATTTGCCCTCTGCTTTCTGCCTCTGCCCTATCATCTCTGCCTTTGTATTCCTCTCCCCCTTTGTTATTAGTATATAGCTGCAGTACATAGTAAAACATTCACCACAAGGAACTCAGATTTATCTCAATTTGACTAGGCATCGTGATTTTTTTTTTTTGAGACAGGGTCTTGCTTTGTAGTTCAGGCTGGCTCTGAGCTCACTGTGTAGCCCAGGCAAGCCTTGAACTCAGCAATCCTGTCTCTGCCTCCCGAGTGCTGGGATTACAGGCGTGAGCCACCATGCCCGGCATCATGATCTTTTTTATTTCCCCTTCCTCTTTCCTCCTCTCATCTTCAGATCATCCTAAGAAATAACTTTTTGAATCCATTCATCATTTGTATTGTTTTCCAGGCTTGATTTTAATAATTTCTGCTCTCACTTTTAACTTTTCTTCTTTTAGGCTCAGATTTGGACTGTTCTTTTTCTAGGATCTTGAGATGCATTAGTGGTTATTGAATTTGGGATCACTGTATTCTTTTAAAGTGTGCATTCACCATTTAACCTTTCCTCTTAGAACTGGTTTTGTTTCATCTCATAGATTCTGATATGTTGTGCTTCCATTTGTCTCTAGGAGCTTTTTAAATTTTCTTCTGTGATCAATTACTTACTCAATAATGTGTGTTATTGAATTTTATTATTTCATCTCCATGTATTAGCATAGTTTTGTTGCTTCCTTTGCCATTGATTTCTAGCTTTATTCTGTTATGATCCAATAGCATCCAGGGAATGGTCTCATTTTTTTTGGTATTCCTTTAAGCACTCTTTATGGCCTAGAATAAAGCCTGTTTTGGAAAAAGTGTACCATTAAGAACAATGTGTAAGTTATTTGAGGAAACATGTTAGACATCTATTAAGTCCATTTATTCAATAGTGTGCTTCAACTCTGATATTTCTGTTTGATTTTTTTTTTTTGTTAGGTTGACTTATCTAATTGAGAGAGTGGGATATTGAAGTCCCCCCCCAAGTATTGTTTATCTGTCCTTAAAAGGTAGTAGACCTACCTTTTGTTTTATGAAGTTCAGTGTGGCAACATCCAGTGAATAGATAGTTACAATTGTTATCTGTTATGTTGAAGTGTTTCCACTACTGGTAGGTAATGACATTTTTGTTTCTTTAGATAAGATTTGATTTATCTAAAGTCAAAGAAGCTTTGTGCTTCTGAAAACAAGGTGGCTACTCCTGTTTGCTTTGGGTCTGTGGATAATTGGAATATTGTTTTCTACTTTCCTCTTTCAATCTATGTTTTCCTTTCAGATGAGATGAGCCTCCTGTAAGCAACATATGTAAGCATTTTGCTTTTTGGTCACATCTACCATTGTGTGTCTTTTGATTATGAAGCAATTCACATTGAGAATCATTATTATATTTATTGAATTTTTTCTTTGCATTATTTTTCCAGGGCTGATTCATTTAATTTTTTCTTTTTAACTATTTTTTCCTTTAATTTGCTTTGGGGTCATTAGTGCTAATGGTCTCTCTGGTGCTTTTAGGCTTCCGTTAAAGTATTTTCTGCAGTGCTGATTTAGTACTCATGTATACTTCTTTAGTATTTCTTTGTTATGAGAAGTCTTCTTCGTCAATTGTGAAGGCTAATTTTTCAGATAAGTTTGGGTTGATAATTGTCAGCTTAGGGTTTGAGAAAGTTCACCTCAACCTCTTTCTGCCTCTAAGGTCTAGGCTGAAAAATTCATTTATTCTGATGATAGGTTTGCATTTATAGGTTACTTGGGGTTTTTTTTTTCAGTTTTTAGTGTTCTCTTTTTACTAATTTCTGGAATATTGATTATGCTGCTTTAGAGATAGGTTATTTTCTGGTCATAGCAATTTAGAGTTCTGTATGTTCTTATACTAGAATATTGAATTCTTTCTGATGACTTGAGAAATTTTCTGCTACAATTTCAGTGAATACACTTTTAATACCTTTTGAGTTGTCTTTTAATTTTTCTTTCATTCCTATAATTCTGAGGGGGTCTTTCTTTGTTTATTTGAGATGCGGTCTCTCTATGCCATTCAGACTGGTCTTAAACTTGTAGCAGTGATCCCAAATGCTAAAATTATAGCCATACACCCTTATTTATTTGAGTTATCTAGCAGCTGTTAGACCCAGCTTGCCTGGTGGCTTGTTTTTAAGTTATCACAGGGTTTATAATCTATAAAGAATTAGCTTATAGATGAACTTGCCTTCCACATCTGACACTGTCCTCACATTGGTTGAGTTTGTCACCTATGCTTTCCATTGACGTTTTGTACCATGCATTTCTGCTTGCTTTCTTTTCATTTTTTAAATTCCTTACCAAGATGGTCACTCATTTATTGCTTTGGTTAACTTAAATAATTATTTGCTTTTTCTTTAAGTTCATCAAGTATTTTATTGGTAAAAATTTGTATAGGTTTAATTAAATCCTCTCTGAGCTCATTAAACATCTTAAACATTGGCTTATATATTCCTTTTTGAAAGCTCTTCAACATTTTTACTGTTTGGATTTTACTTCTTTGTCTATAGTTTCCTCTGCTTCAGTGAGAGGTTTGAAGATCAGGTTTGGAGGGCTAGAGGTTTGGGGAGACATCTTATTGTCTTGCTTTCTCATGTAATGTTAATGACAAAAAGACAAAGCAGATATTGGCACATAGTAAAAAAAATCAGTTAAAAGTAACAACTATGTTACCACTGAAAATAGAAAATAAATCAGCAAAAATAGGTTCAAAAACAAGCTTGATATTGATACACCATACAAACTACTAATAGTTAAAGTGTATCATTCTAAACAATAGAAAATAGATCTTCTAATCTATCCCATTGGTCCTCAGGTCTGTCACTTTTTCAGTACTCTTTTTTTAATCACTGTGGCTTTGTAATATAATTTCAAGTTGAAGATTGTGATACCCCCTGCTATGTCCTTGTTGTGTAGAATTGCTTTGGCCATTCTTGTGGTTCCAGATGAATTTTTGGATTATTTTCTCTAGATCTGTGTAAATATGCTGTTGGGATTTCAATCAGGATTGCACTGAATCTATACAATAGTTGTGGGAGTATAGCCATTTTGCTATTTTTAATCTCTTCTCTGCCTCTGTCTTCTTAAACTTTGCTCAAAATTTTCAGACTGGCTTCATTTCTGAAGCTCCAAGTAAGAACCTGAGACTCACAAAGGCTACACAATCTGTTTCAAATGAACCAACTAAAAAATAATAGAACCAGATTTGAATCCTGGTCTGACCAGGCAACTCAAGGTCAATAGTTCTGCGAGTGGGTAATGGTACCTTCACTTTTTCAGTGATGCCTTGAAGAAGTCAATTCTCAATCTTTGGATTCTCATGCATAAGGTGCCCACCTCAGGAGGTTCTTAAGGGCTGAACCTAGCTCCTGTCCTGCTTGGAAAGTCACTTGACCTGGCAGGGGCCATGTTTCCACAAAACAGGATACTTTTTCTAATTTTCAGAAAGCACTAAGAGAGCTACTAGGAGCCTGTCTCCCTACTAGTATGTGAAGTTGTTGTGTCAGTTACCACTCATTCCTCCCTCGCCATCTATGAGATTTGATGGTGCTTTAAATCCATCTTGCAGGCATTATTTGGAGACAAAATGTTCTCTCCTTACACATCATTTGACCACTTCATTGCCACCAAAGTGTGTGATAAGAAGATATTCCATTCCATGTGCAGCAAGTTCCTTTTTACTCTCTCTGGATTTGATACAAGAAACTTAAACATGGTAGGTATTAATAGTTGAGTCTGAGAAGGTAATAGTTCTGTAGCACATAGATGAGGCAAATTCACTCTAGATTATGTAAAAAGCACATTTCAAAGTTGTTTTTCCTCTTTCTTTCTTTCTTTCTTTCTTTCTTTCTTTCTTTCTTTCTTTCTTTCTTTCTTTCTTTCTTTCTTTCTTTCTTTCTTTCTTTCTTTCTTTCTGTCTCATGGAATGCAGTTAGTATTTCATGGCTCACAGACCAAGTCTGAGACTCTCCCGGCTGTCATAGTAGGATCTGAAATGAAAGCTTGACTGCCAGAGATTCTCACCAGTGCTTGATGTTGACTAAAATGCAACTACTAAAAAGTCTTGCTCTTAGATTAGCACCATGGTTTTAGCTGGCTGTATCTGAATCCTATCTCCTACCTACCAAATTAGAATCTTGGGGTGGGATTACAGATATATCTGTTTTTACTAGTCTTTCATATCTAAGAGTTATTTGGAAATAGTTGCTAAGACTAATTCCTTATTCATAAAAGATAAAAGGATGGCCTTTTCAGTAAGAGCCATTTATTGTCCAAGAGTTCCTGAGAGGGATCATTGTTGGAGTTTATTATTTCTAAATTAACTGAGTTTTCCCTTTCCAAGTTACTACTCTCAGACTTGCAGAATAAAATGGAAAAGACAGAAAATTACTATTCATTGCTTAGTTACAGAGGAGCTCTGTGTGAAACTGGAGACAGGCCAGAGCTGAAGATGGTCTCCATTTACCTCACAGACTGCTGCTCAGAACCTGGTTTCCCCCTGTCAGTGGGGCACTGGTTAAAACTCCCCTTCCAATCCAGCATTTCATAAAATGCTTTTTAGGCCAGGCCTACTTGAACCATTATCTTTCCACATTCTCCTCTCTCTTTCTCAATTTTCCAGGGCAATTATGCTTACTTATCACTTAAATGAAAGTGTTTTATATAGATAAAATAATATTATTTAAGCAGAGCTAAGTAAAAAGAACTTTATACAACTATAAAAGAGGAAAATTTCAAAAGCACCCTCTTGACTTGGTCTAAGAATATGATGAAGATATCTTTAGAAGTTATTTCCCTTGTCTATTCATTGGGCACCCTGGGTGTCCACATACTTGTATATAATGACATCACCTTTGTCTCACTGTAAAGACTGGACTTTAGAATAGCACAATATCTGCGAGAGTATTTACTCTAGTGAACACGGCAGCTTTTGTGGAACTGTAAGCCAACACGTCTGTCTAGAACTCAACCGCACAGATTGTCACTTTTATTCCATGGTTGTAGGTGGCTCATAAGTAGGAAGATATATATATATATATATATATATATATATATATATATATATATATATATTTTTTTTTTTTTTTTTTTTTTTTTTTTTT
>PVIC010004824.1:31621-60745 GCA_004025085.1 Thryonomys swinderianus | reverse complement strand
GGTTAGCTCAGTGGTTCCGGCGCCTGCCTCGCAAGCGTAAGGACCTGAGTTCGATCCCCGGTTACCACATATAATGCTGGGCGTGGTGGCTCACGCCTGTAATCCCAGCACTTGGGAGGCAGAGACAGGAGGATTGCTGAGTTCACGGCGGCTTGCCTGGGCACCATAGTGAGCTCAGGGCCAGCCTGAACTACAAAGCGAGACCCTGTCTCCAAAAAGAAAAAAAAAAAAAATCAGAGAGAGAGTGAGGTCTTTTGGTGATTAAGAGAGGAAAGGAAGGAAATAAAAAGAATGAAGATGCATTATGGACACTCACCAACTCTCACAATGAGTATAATCATTGTATAGCAAACATGGACTAATAAAATGTTTTTAAAAATAATGGTCACAGAACTGTGTCACAAAGTTAAAGGCATCTATGATATTTAAAATTTCATTGCATGGATATTGTTAATGGGCACAAAGTTTGTCCTTACCTTTTTTCCCTATTGCAAACAGGTATGGTGTCTCTGTGTATGTATATACACATGCACACTTTTATATCTGTTAAGTAAATCTTAGAAGCAGAATTCAGGCCAGATATCATTTTTAAAGGACACATAATAGCTGATTTAGCCTCTCCTTTTGAGGTGTACTCCAAAGATGTTTTTCATTAGTGTAAATACTTGAAGAAACATCTTGAACCAGTATCTGCATCAGTTTTGCTGGTTTGACAAAACCCAATTATGCATCACTTGATGATGGGGTTAGGTGCCGAGAATTGTGCCATCAAGTGATTTCATCACTTCCTGATGGCCACTGAATGAGTTACAGAGTCCCTAAGTGATAGACTCTTCTGGGCCCGCCATAGTGTACATGTGATCCATCACTGGCTGAATATTCATGATGTACTGCATGATAGTATCATATACTGGGTAGTTTATAAACAATGGAAATCTATCTCCAACTTTCTGGTAGGTTAGAAGTATAAGATCTAGGTACCAGTAGGTTCCGTGTCTGTTAATGGGAGGTTTCTGCTTCCAAGATTGACACCTTGTCCTCTCCCCTTCTGAAATGATGAGTACTGTGTCCTCACATGACTCAGGTGCCACAGGGCCAAGCTCACCCTCTCAAGCACTTTCAGAAAGTCACTAATTCAATTCATGAGGGCTCCATAACTTAATCACCCACTATGGGCTTCCTTCCTTCCTTTTTCTTTCTCTCTTTCTCTCTTTCTTTATTTCATTCTGGAACAAGGTCTCGCTTTATAGTTCAGGCTGACCCTGAGCTCACTATGTAGCCCAGGCAAGCCCTGAACTCAGAGCATCCTTTTGCCTCTGGCTCCCAAGTGCTGGGATTACAGGCATGAGTCACTACGCCCAGCATTGTGGTATGTGGGATCAAACTCAGGACCTTGCGCTTGCCAAGCAGACACCAGAATTGCTGAGCCAAATGCCCAGCCCAGAGTTTCATTTCTTAATACCATCATATTGGCATGAATTTTGAAGCATTGTATATTCAAACGCAGAAGCCATAAAAGCCTTTCCCTTATGTTTTACTACATTCATTAAGGTGATGACCCAAAAGTGGAATTGCTATATTGAGGGATAAAAGCATGCTTGAAATTTTTGGTAATTTGTGAATTGATCACCAAAGACTTGGCTGACTGACACTTGTAACTATGGATACATTTAAGCTCGGTAATAAAGTCTGCCAAAGAGCAAGAGGCTATTGCAGGTAACTCAGTGCACATCCATGTTGACTGTTCAAAAGTTCTCTTGTTAGGATCAAGTCGTGCTACCTCTGTGCAGCATAACAGGGCTTTGAGGTCACAGGGCCACTCTGAGGCATTACCCAAGCTCTGGGTCTCCTTGGCTTATCTGCCCAGCTGACTCATATATATGTTGCTAAGGATAGGTCCACGCTTCAAGACCCCAGGAGGGATCCTGGAAGTTATGGCACTCCCTTTCCTTCTCATGGTTCAAGGGCAGATGGCCACACAAGGTGGGTAGTTAACTCCCTACGGCCAAGTCAGTCAATCTTGGAACTGACTCTTTTGTAACAATGCCTTCAGAGAAGGGAAAGGCAGAGGAGGGGCAAGGAGTGGTGGGCTCTGATGGGAACTTCCTGTTTCTGGATGTCCTGCTGCTGATGCCTGAGGAATTTCCTTGTCCTGGTGGGTTATAACAACCATGTCTACTGCTCATGGGAGCACTAAATTTTAAGCACTTTTCACACGTGATCTCTTTGAAGGCAGTCCATTTAACCAAACCACCAAGAGATGAAGTAGCTTACAGAACACTAAGAAGATTCTATGGTCTGTGCACTTCAATGAGCGTGAACCTATGAGAAGATTAAGGTGGTGAAACAGTAATATGTCAGATGGAAACCTTTGTGTGAGCTACAGGTCACCAAGAAAGCAAAAGTATATACATCAAGATGGACACTCTCATCAAAATAATACAAAACTTGCTCATTTATTTGGGAACAGGCTTGTGTAACTATACCATTAATATGTGTAAACATACCATATAGGTATGTTTTCTCAGATTGGATTGGCAGCCAATTGAATATACTATTCATTTATTGCTAATGAGTGTTTTAAAGCAAATCTCAGAGTAGATTTCTTTTCTCTTCCTGATCAAAAAGATAGCTCATATCTGGTTTAATCTAAAATTAATACCTTCGAAATAGAATTTTTAAATGACTGTTTTAGTAGGGCTTTGGGGATGAACATGGGGAAAGTCAGGAAGATTGGTGTTAACTCATTCAATTGTCTTTGTATACAGAAGCTAATGTACCATTTTTTCACTTAAATTCAGGCAGTGCTTCTCTAACACCATTTGGCAGGTGGGGCCTACATGTACACGCAGCAGCTGACCGCCAATCAGGACTCTTGCTTCCAAGATGGTCATTACATTGCACTGTCTTGCATTGCAACTTTTCAGGGCAGGCTTTAGATCCTCTTTGCAGATATGCAGGGGCAATGCATGTTCAGGGATGTTGTCAGAAACATTTACCTTGGCAATAGCCCTCCTGGTATTTATTGTATTTTCTTATGTTCAGATGAGAAAAGTAATTTTATTCTACAGAATATTAATTGGTAAGGAAAACACTGTATGTCAGGTGACCATGGTGCATGTCCCCAAATAACACCATTGTTTTGTAATCATTTTCATTGAGTCAAAAGCCATGGAGATCACAAAAATTTAAACTCTCTTTTTAAAAAGCATCAATGCTTCGTAGGGAGAACCTAGTAACAAAATAGGAATCATATTGATATTCTTCACTTGATCTTAGACAAAAGGCTGAGAAGCGATTCATATTGATATTCTTTTTTTTTTGAGACAGGATCTTTGTAGTTCAAGCTGGCCTTGAGCTCACTATGTAGCCCAGGCAAGCCTCGAACTCAGGCAATCCTCCTACTTCTGCCTCCCGAGTGCTGGGATCACAGCTGTGAGCCTCCACGCCCAGCATTTTGGTGTGTGGTACTGATTGCGGCTGCACATGAGTCACCATGCTGGGTATTGTTGTATGTGGTTACTGGGGATTGAACCAGGGGCCTTGTGCTTGTTAGACAGGTGCCAGACCATTGAACGAAACCTCCAGCCCAGGAATCACATTGATTTTAAAAGTCAGTGAGTGTCAAAAAGTATTTTATCCTTTTAATTAAGAGCATTGTTTCTAGACCAAACATTTAACTATAGGATATTAAAACTAGCTTAACTATTATTATTTTTGCTTTGTAAACTGAGAATTTAGCTGCCCTTTTCTTGCTTGTCTTAAAGATGGATTGACTGACCTTTGGCAAAGTGTGCCTTATTTTTTTAAGAGAACTAACTAGCACTTAAATTGTGTTTGTATCCAACCCCTCAGTCATGTGGAGGAGACAGACCTGGGTTCTTACTCAGATTTTACAGATGAAGAATCAGTGGTTGAACAACATGCTAAGGTTACCAAGACAGGAAGTATCTGGGCATGTAACCCTTAGTTCAGGCACATTTCATAAGAACACTCTGCCTTCCCAACTACTGTACTTGCAAACGTGGATACTTACCTGGAAAACCTTCACCCAATCTCTGATATTTACCATTTGCAAAAAATGTTAAAGTTCTCTGAATAGTTAAGAATCTTGGAAAATATGTGCATCCAATAATGGATGCAATAGATCAGCTCAGTATTTTTAGGCTCCTTGCATTTTTATACTTGTTACCTCTTGTAATAATTATATTCATGAGTCACAGCTATTTATAATAGCTCATTTTTGTTGAATACTATGCTGTATTTTATTGATCACTTGCCTAACTGATCACTTATTCTCTGCTTCATTTTAAGAAGGCTTTTCCAGTCTGCAGAACAGCTCTTTAATTTTTTTCCCTTAGGAAATCACCCTGGGTCAAGATACTATTTAGAGTATAGCATTTGGAGATTACTGCTAATTTGTGAGTTTAAAAAAAGTCAGATGTATTACAATACATAATAGCTTGTATATTGAATCTACAAATGACCATAGAGCCTTTATTTAATTGGAACAACTTTCAGACAAGTAGTTCCACCCCCAAGCTCTGCAGAAATCCCTCACTAGTTTCCAAATGTAATAACCCTCAAGCCCAGCATTTTAAAGCATCCATGTTGTCACTTGGAAACAGAAAGGAGAGGGCCAGTTGAAACATTTCAGAGGTAGAAGTTGTCTTGTGGGATTTAGAGATGACATGTGGATTTCTAGTTTAGTGACACCAATAAATGAGATAACAAACACAGAATGGGCAGGGACTGGGGACAGGAAAGGACTGAGTCTGAGATACTGTGGTCCTTCCCCTGAGGAGCTCAGACCTGCTTTGGGAATCTGGGCTAATGGGGGAGAGAAACAGGTAAATAAATGCTTAAACTGATAATTATGTAGGCTGCAGTAGACCGCCTTGGAGCATGCCAGGAGAGCAGTTTGTACCGGCAGGAGAACCAGAGAAGGCCTCTGGGTGGACATGATTCTTGGGCAAAGTTATAAAATAATTAGGGAGTATATGCTTTACAGCCTCCAATGCTGAGAGGACAATATATTCAAGGGCTCCCCGAGGTCAAGGATGAGCCAGGAGACCAGTCAAGCGCAGCTGGCTGGAGGGTTTAACAAAGTAGAAGATAAGCTGAGCAGAAGCAGCCCAGTCCTGAAGACTCTGGTGGTAGCAGCAAGCAGTATAGGCAATCACTGAACACCGGGCTCGGCAGGGTAATTTGAGTATGGTCAGAATCGTCAGCATGGTGGTGTAGAAAAGAGAAGCACAGATCTAAGGAGGCCCCAGGTTTCTGCCTGGACAAAGGTGGGGAGTGTGAGAGGAAGAGGAAGAGCCCATTCTGGGGGAGGAGGCCGAGGTTCAGTAGAACGTGTCAAGTCCAGGGTCGCTCCTTCATCCAGGTAGCTAACAGGTGCATCATATCTGGGCGTATGGACTCTGGAACCAGCTCGCCATGGTTTGAATTCTCGTTCAGCCACTTAGAAGATTTATGACCATGGGCGAGTAACTTAATTTCTCTGTGCCTCAGTTTCCTCATTAATAAAATGGGGCTGATACTTTACTTCCCAAGGTGGGGGCTGGTGTAGCCTGTAATTCAAGCACTCTGGAAGGCTGAGGTGAGAGGATTGCCATGCTTAGCCCAACCCACCGACTTGGCAATGCAAGGAAACCTTGTTTCTAAAAAAGGCCTGGTGGATAGAAAAGGGCCCTGAAGGGAGGGAGGGGAAGGCTCGGAGGGGGGTAAAATTATCAAGATGCAGTAGGTATATGTATCAAAGCCTCAGACTGAATGTAAACACTACATATCCCTAACATGTGTTTTTTAAAAAGATTAGGAGTGTCAGTGCAAAGGCGATGGATTCAATTCTCAGTACCCCTCGGAGTAGTAGTGATGCTGGCTACTGCGAGAGAGGCTTAGGACAGCTCGTTCCTCACAGGAATGTAATGAGAGCCTGTTTGTTGTTACTTTCTGATGTGCCAGAGAGGGGTCTGGGGTGACAGCATGAAGGTATAACATTGGGATAAGAGAACCATTAAGCATGAGGCTTTTGACTTTAGGAAATAAAATCCAGTCCGGGTTTTTATCACAGGTTCCTGTTATTTAGGTAGGGGTCTTGAGATGAGGCACCCTGGCACTTTTTCTGCAATCCATGTGATGACAGATTGATTGGTTGTACCTCTCCCAGCCCATACCATGGCTGTGCTTGACAGTCCTGGTCAAAACATGGTGTCATTAGATCAGACTATCTCACTCTGCTCCAAAGAGGGAGGGCAAAGCTAGTTAAGGTGAGGGAAAGAGGAAAATTCCAGAATCCCCTGGCCAGCTTCCACTTACATCTCATTGGCTAGAACTGGGTCACATGGCCACCTGTAGCTCCAGAAGGGGGAACAGGATGGTCCTGATTGGTAGAACATTTATAATTCAATCATCTCTGCTGTTGGCTACTTTAAGGCCCAAACAGAAACTGAGGTCTTCTCAGCAAGGAAGAAGGAGGGAATGTCTGTTGGGCCAATTAAAGTCTCTTCTAGTAGGGAAGGAAAGCATTTAGAACAAGAAGAGGACAAGGGGAACATCCAGGACTTTATCATATTCACAGATCATACAGAGAAACATGCCAGCCAAGAGATTTCAGATGTCAAAGGAACAGAAAGGAGGTGAAAGGGCCCAGAGGAAAGCCTAGGGAGAAGTTCCAGGGAGGCCTGGCTACAGGATAAGGCTATCAGATTTGGTAGTGGAGAAGTTATAGTGATCACTGCCAGAGCAGTTTCTGATGATGCCAAAGGTTGAGAAGAAAACGGTGATCTCTCTCCTATGCACTTGGTCAGGAGTGTGAATTAATCCAACATTTCTAGCAGTTTGGCCCCAGTATAAAAATTTCAAATGCTCATGGCCTGTAACTCTAAAATTCCACTTCTAGGAATTAATCCAATTTGCAGATTCAGACAAGCAGAGGCTCCTGTAAGTACAAGGATGTTGATTGCAGCTTCGTTTATTATAGCAGAAAGAGGGGTAATTCATCTAAGTGTCCATCACCCAGGATTAATGGAAACAAATGAGAGTCCATTTTGGCAGTGGAGTAACAGGCGCAGTGGATGGGAACTAAAATTCTGAAGTTCTGCAGTCCAGGTTTGGACTCTGTCTCTACCATGAACCAGCTATTCTATCAAATCGCTGAGAAACTTCCTGGAACTCAATTTCCTTACCTATACAGAAGGGTGATTGTGATGCTAACTCACAGTGCCATGGTAAGAATTAAGGGAGTTAATATGAGTGAAATACTCTGAAAGTATCTGGAACACATTATTAGGCAATCATTTTATAAGATTCAGTAGACCTATATGTATGGAAATAGCTACTTATGAGATATTAAAAGGAATGAATGAAGTTTCACATAGCAAGAAATAAAATCCAATCATTGGACAGTAGTTTTATTTGCGAGGTAGGATCATGGGCGCACCTTCTTTGTTCCCTTGCTTGCCGAGCTAGCTAGGGTCTGAATTTAGAGCTTCACACTGAGCTACATTCCCTACCCTTTTTAAATTTTTTTACTCTAAGACAGGGTGTCCGTAGTTTGCCAAGATGCTCAAGCTGGGCTTGAACTTGTAAAATTATGATTCTCCTGCCCTGCCTCAGCCTTCCAGAGTGCTAAGATTGCAGACATGTATCACTGTGCCCAATCACAGCTCATTTTAGCCATCACACACATCTACATATCTTACCTTTAAGGCAGTGGTTATTGTTACTGGGAAGCAGTCCTGTTGCAGGAAGGAATCAGCCCTGCACTTGGTCTTCTGTTCTTTGTGCTCCTCCGTAAGAATTCAACCAAAACACATAGGTCATGCTGAAATGTGGGTAGAATTTACTGTAAAGTCGATGTAGAGAAAGTTGCGCCTTCAAGCAAGAAAGTGGGCAGTGCCACGAAGGCATCTGCACTGAGTGGGAGTTTAAAACATTTTTATAACACATAAAAGTTATCTCTTGGAGAACTAAGATAATTATGATAAGTATCAACATTTGACTTAGAAGTTAACTTTGAAATAGCAAAATGTCTTCCGTCCCTTTTAGGTGCCCAGTGTTTCCTCAGAGGGTTTAATCATGTGAGAAACTTGCAAAAGATAAGTTCCCCCTGCTCCCAGTTTGAGGCAAGAGAACATTTCCCTTCTGGGTGTTGCTGGGCTGTTGGCAGCGACAGCAGCCGGAAATACTGTGTGCCTTGGTCTGGAGTTAGATGGCCAGGTGGCATCAGCAACCTTCAGGTGTCACTGGGCTCTGTGAGATCATTTTAGGTCTGAGATCTAACAAATGATTGTAAATATATTATACACTGAAGTCTTTAATGAACTGGCAATGCGTGCTATTTTGGGAACTCTTCCCCACCCTTCATTCTTCAGGTCTGCTAGTATCTATCTGCCTAACAGCATTTCATATCAGATTCCCATGGCCAACTATAAGAATAGGTTCCACTTTTACTGTATTTGCCTCTATATATGTCATCATACCTGGCATGCTACAAGCAGCCAATAAACATTTGTTGAGTGAGTGTTTCAGAAGTGGGAATTGTGTTTAGAAGAAAATATTATAGAGGAAGAGTGCATTGTCTGGTTCCCGCCCCCCCTAGATCTCAGGGTTATACCATTTCAGTTCTGGCCAAGGCCCAGGGTAGCCCCAGAGACTAGAGAGCAGAAGTATCACCAAGGTCAGGGCTGAGGGTGGGCACCAGTCATCAGGTAGATGCTGCAACCTCCCCAGGTGTGAACAGCTTGAGAGGAAAAGGAAGAAGGACCCAAAGCCCTGGAATCCCAACGCCTGGTGTGCTCAGCGCTTTCCAGACAAGCTTAGACTGTTGGTGCCATTGAGTCACCATTGTTGTCATCATTCTTTTTTTCTTCTTTCTCTCTTCTTTTTTTTAGTACTGAGGATTGAGTGCAGGACCTTCAAAATGAGCTACAGACCCCATTTCCAGCCATTGCTAAACTGCTAGTCTCAGAGTGCTTGAATTACAGGTGTGCACCGCCACCTCCAAAGGCACCTCTACTTTTAGAAAATCAAGGCCTGGAAAGGTCAAGTCACTTCCCAAAGTTCCTGCAGGGCTTAGGCCTCACCACCCACAGCTGTGTCTCCCAGGTCTCCCTCTAGTGCTGGCTTCTCCCTCAAGGATGAGCACTACGGTATTTCTGATATAAAAGAGGCTGTTTTGAGAGCACATTCATTGGCTCCCATCTCTGGAGCACTATTCAATAGCTTGCGGCTCTAAACTTCACTGTCTACTCACGGCCTTTTCTTTGTAAAGAACAAGGAACTGGGAGCATAATTAACTCACCCACGTTTCCTATTGTCCTTAATTCTTTTGTACAGACATCGATTGTTGTTTCTATTGTTGGAAGCACCATTGTTCTCTTGGCAACACAGAGCCAGAGAGAGCGCGAACCCAGCAGGGGACTCAGTAGGGGACACTGGTGAAGTTTGACCTCATGATGTAGAAGAATACAAGGCAAAGGCAGAAAACCACTAATTGAGCAGAGGGTCATTCTGAATTGATTACCAATCTAGAGTATAGAATGTTTTTGGAAAAAAAGACATTTTATTATTTTCAAATATGTTTAAGCATCCAGAACACTAAACAACTGTGGTTCCAAGTACAGGGCCTCAGGGAATTCAATTTAATGAATGTTTAAGAACAAGTTGTTGCTGAAATATTACAATTAGTACAGGTAAATGGATGATTCAGAAGTGCTTTTCACAAGCAGCCTTTGTTTGCTTTTATGCCTTAATCTTTACTCACTCATACATTGTTGGTTTTGAGACTGTACCGAGAAGGGAAGTGTTTAGTAAAGGTAGGTTGGGGGCAGAACAAAGAGCTTGAGGTCCAGGATCAGACGCCACCAGGCAGAGTATCAGCTCTATCCGTTACCGAAGCTGTGTGCTGCCCAGGACGGCGCTCACCTCTCTTGCACCTTGGTTTCCTCCTGTGCAAAATAGGGATCATGATACCTGTTTCAGAGGATTGTCCTGCTGGTAAAAACAAAGCCTTGCTTAAAAGCTGGCATGTAACTTAATAAATTCTAGCTCCTGCCCCATCCGTTCACTGACTGTCTAAAAATTCAAGTCATGAATGACTGCAACCTTTCAGTAGAGAGAAGGCAATGTATTCATTTCTTTACCCACGTTATGCACATAAATTTGACTTTATTAAAAAAAAACAGAAAATGTCGGGAGTTCCTTCATCTGGCTGCATCCTAAGAAACTGGAGGTGAGGAATAAAGCTAAAGAGCAGAGTCATGTGCCTTCCACTGGGAAACTAGCTTCCGCCAAAGTCTCCAGCGTGAATTTGCTCCTCTTTCTCGCTCTTCTTCCTACTTCCTTAAGGTCTGTGGACGGGATCACGTCCAGTGGAGACAACCGAAGTTAACCAGTAAGGCTGGAGTGGAGGGAGCCCTGCGGTTCTAAGGGAAATAAAGGGATGAGACGCTGCCGGCAGGAGATGGTTCCAAAGATTAAACAGGGACGGGATCAGGCAGGGAGCCGCGGGCTGACTCACGAAGTTCGGATGGTAAATTCTATGGAAAGCCTGGAAGTCTTAAGCAGGACAGTAATAGGATTAGGCGGATCTCAACTGTGCAGTCTGGCTTGTGTGGGAAGATTGGGTCACAGGGGTGAAGGGTAGAAGTGGGAGATAAGTTTGAAGGTTGCCAGAGTGGTGTTTTGCATTCTGGTGTTTGAAGGTGCCAGAGAAAAACACTGTGAAGATAAAACTGACAGGCTCTGGGCGGTGAGGCCTCAGTGATGTTGACGAGGAAGCACCATGTGCCCCTGGGTGCAAGAACTCCTTCCTGAACCTCATCTGCATCAGCAAAGCCAGGCTCCCTTTGGAACTGAGGTTGGGAGGAGTCAGTTCTTACCACGCGTTCTCAGCTAGACATTTGCTCTTTGGAGAAGGGCTGGTCGGGAGCCAGATTCCACCCCTTGCCAATCATAGCCCCCCTTTAGGGAGCACTTGCCCAAGAGCCTCCCCACAGATGTGAGGACGTTGCTTTGTGTGGATGTCCTGGCATGAGAGCTTTGAATGGATAAAGCAGGTGCCAAGGCAGTTGGCAATGAGCAGGGGTGGAAGAAATCTTCTGGAAGCCATGTTTTCCACTCTAGGAAGTTGAGATCTAGGGAGAAATGACTTTGGGAAAGGCATGCAGACAAGGGCAGAAGCAGTGCTGGTGGCAGGTTGGGGAGACACTGATCATCCTTTGCTCAGGACACGTGTGCTGAGCTCTTGTTCCTTGCAAGGCCCAAGTCCAGGCACCGGAAATAGTGGACAGAGCAGACAGTGCTCTGCACCTAAGGGTTATGCTTTCGTCTTCTTCTTACAGCAGTTCTGCCACCTCAGGCTGGGTCCTTGGTCTCCAAGACACGGCTTCCTCTTCTTTTTTTTTTTTTTTTTTTTGAGACAGGGTCTTGCTTTGTAGTTCAGGCTGGCTCTGAGCTCACTATGTAGCCTAGGCAAGCTTCGAACTCAGCAGTCCTCCTGTCTCTGCCTCCCGAGTGCTGGGATTACAGGCGTGAGCCACCACGCCCGGCACGGCTTCCTCTTCTTAAAAAGGGAGTACTTGTACTTCATTGATTTTAATGACTTCTGTTTTGCATTCCGCAAGTATTGATAAGTGCAGGTGATGTGTCAGGCGCAGTGCTGAGGTAGGACAGAGGAAATAAAGGTAGGCAAAATGGAGAAAGGAAACTAATGAAGTTCTCAAGAGGATCAAACTGACCTAGAGTTACCCATAACTTTACTCCCTAGGCTTGTTTGTTCGTTTTTCTTCCAGGCCCATCACACCGAAGAGATAAGGCCATAAATTAACCTAGTTGATAAGGTAAAGGGCCTTAAGGTGAAGAAACAGATTGAAGGAAGGGCAGTAGAGAATGTTTTTAGGCAGGACAGCCTAGAATATCCATCTTAAATAATACCTCCAAGGGCCGGGGATTTAGCTCAATGGCACTGTCCCTGACTTGCAAGTGCAAATTTGTAACACAAAAAACCACCTCAAAGATTTTGTGTATATCTTTCTCCCTCGCCCCTCCAGACTTCTCCAGCTAACCTGCTCTGTGAGAGAAGAGCAACTTGAGCCCCCTGTTTCCTCTTGGGCAGACCTCCTTGGACCCCCTCTGGAGACAGTGCTGGGTGCCGGTGACTTAAAAGAAATCAGCTGGCCTGGAGGTGGGGTTGGCATTACCCTGGCTCTTACATTAGGGTTAAGAACTCCTAGAGAGGCAAAGATCAAGGGCAGTGGGAGAAGGTCGCGTCTGGGTGGGCACGGTGTGTAGCAAGACCACCCAGACCCCGGGACTGGGAAGGCGACAGGTGGGGAGGCCAGGAGAAGAGCGGACAGTGTCGGGGAACCATAGTCTCTCGGAAGGGTGCCCTGAGGGTTGGAGGGGAGCAAATAGAAACCCTGCCGACCTGACTCGCTTGGCCAGAGAGCACAGCAGCCATTGTTCTCTGTGTGTGTCTCCTTTGTGCTCCCCACCCCCTCCCTGCAACACACGGTGTCCTGCACTGTGTTGACAGGACAACAGCTGATTCTCCGGCTTCTAGTAATTATCTGAAGAGCTTCCTCCTGTCATCCATCACACATCCCTGCTCCCCAGCAAGGCACAAGCGGCTCTCAGCTCTCCGTCCGCAGCTCCTGTTCGTTTCCGTCAGCGCAGGGGAAATGCACACAGGGCAGTGCGAGCTCTCTCACTCCCCCCGCCCCACTCGGCCCTCCGCTTCCCGGAGCACGCCGGCAGAACGCCCTCTCCGCACATACTTCATCTGCTTCCCTGGTACTCCACGGGACTGTGTTTGATAAATAGGCATTGAGGACTATCATAAACCCATCACTTTGAGGGAGATTCTTAGTGTTGAAGTATAATTAGATCAAAAGTTCAGCGTTGCCCCGGGGAGTGAAACTCACAGATGTGAACCATATCCACTAAGATGCACATCTGTGTGTGATGTCTGCTCTCTTCTTTCTAAAATGAGAGAGAAATATGACACGCTTTTATGTCCTGCGGAAAGAAGACATCGAGGGCCTGCGTAAGCCCCTTCTGGATTACTCTGAGTCGGACTGTAGCGCTTTCTCCAGGCAGAGGTGGGAGGACGGGGGGGGGGGGGGGGGGGGGGGGGGGGGGGGGGGGGGGGGGGGGGGGGGGGGGGGGGGGGGGGGTGAACGGGTGTGACCCTGCGCCCCTGTCTGCTGGCCGAACGGAGAGCAGCCGAGCATCAAGGTTAGGGAGGAGACAGGGGTCTGGGGAAAGATCGGTTGGTCTTCTGGAAAAATCACTCTCTTATTGCATGCTAGGGAGGAGAAGAGAAGGAGAGAGTTTCTAATCTTCTAAATGCATTATAAAAAAAATAGTGGGCCGGAGGGTTAGCTCAGTGGCTCCGGCACCTGCCTCGAAAGCGCAAGGACCCCCGGTGACCACATATAATGCTGGGCGTGGAGACACGCCCACCAACAATCAACACCACATAGCACAATGCGGGACGTAGTGGCTCACGCCTGTCATCCCAGCACTCGGGAGGCAGAGACAGGATTGCTGAGTTCGCGGCAGCTTGCCTGGGCTCCATAGTGAGCTCAGGGCCAGCCTGAACTACAATGCGAGACCCTGTCTCAAAAAGCAAAAAAAAAAAAAAAAAGTATGTTTTCCTGCTCCTGAAGCAGCTTCACCTATTCTCTGACCCCTCCCCATTTTCTCCCAGACCAGAAACAAAGGTTTTCCTCAGATCCAGGCAGTCATCTGCCTACACTTGCCAGGGAACTGAATTTGCCAGGAACTCCCACTCTTGGCTCTGGGGAGAGGCGAGCTGATAAGCTGGTGCTCTGAAAAAGCCTGCAGCCTCAGCTGATCTGGCTGACCAGGGGCCAGGCGGGGAGGCCAGATCACTGGGAGACTGCATCTCGGGGGAGACAGGTCTGGATGCCTCCGGGCCAGAACTTGCTGACTTAGTATCAAGTGTGGGAATGGGATGGGGGCGGAAGTGTCAACAACTCGAAGGTTTGCAGAGCCAGAGCTGCTAGTAAAATCTGGCTGGGATCAGTTTTCTTCTGCGTCTGCCCTCCTGAGAAGTCTGTTCTCCAAATGCACCCAAAGCCCTCTCTGCGTGCTCTGGGTCCTTTTGGAGGCAGAGGATACAGGGCAAAGGCCATCAGTTTAGAATCAAAGTGTCTGGTGCGAGTTCGGGATGAGCTTTGAGAATCTGACCAAATTCCACTATTCCTCTGAGTGCTGCTTTCTTCTGTGAGTTGGAAATAGAGAGTCCAGTAGTAGTCTCCCGTCAGGACTGTTACTTACTTTAAAGGATCTAACATGCTTCACGCATATAAACTCTTTGTGAGTGAGACAAGAAGGGGCCACAATTTATGGTGGCTTTTACTCTTTTTCCCACCCTAAAGGAATTCTAACCCTTTCAAGCCCCAGTGTTGTATAAGAGACTTTCACTCGTTCATTCCTGAGCTGTTTGGGTGCCATTCAAAGGCCTCCTGAGCTATGCAGGCAGAGCAGGATGGAGAGGCATACATTTTTTTTTCTGAGTAGAACATAAATTTGAATGAAATAATTATGTAAAATATTCAAGAGCAATTCAGTGAGAAGATGCCTCATCTGCCTTGATGGGCTTTTCAATTACTCACTTTTAGTACTGCATTATACTGTTCTTTGGCAATAATTATTAAACATCTCAACTGTACTGTGATAGAAAACTTAAGAGGCTGATTTATTTTCTAGACGTTAAACCACCTAGTATAAAATTCCCCAATTCCATGGTTCTATTTGTTTAAACCTATTTATCAGCATGATTTTCTAGCTCCCCAAATGAAAATGAAAGAATCAGTGAGTTAGGTCCAATAATGATGAACTTTGGGGCCTTGTGGGATACTAGCTCAGACCCTCTGCTTACTAGTTCCACTTCTGCATCTGTAAAAGTGTGGGAGTCATTCCTACCATATTTCAAAGGACTATAGATGATAGATGATTACGTGAAATTAACATGAAGCATTAGGAAGAATATGGAATACAGTGGACCTTTGAGTTATCGCTGGTCTGACATATGAACAACTTGGGTTACAATCGGAATTTTCATTTTAATTTATGACCAGAATCTTGAGTTACAATCTGAATCGTGGCCGCATGTGCTTCCAAATGGTCTCAATACAGATTTAACCCTTGAAGAGTTCTGGAAGGAACAGTACAACATCCTTTCCTATGTGGGGTTAATGCAAAATCTTGAGCCAGTATCTCTCTAAGGACACTGAGATCTGCCTGGAAAAAAAGTATGGCCCAAAATTATGTAGCAGAGAGACTTTGAAGGCTGTGTAGAGGAGTTTGACCCTTCAACTGACCAACTTGAGTTAGAACTGGCTCTCATGAACTACTTCAAAAGTCAAGTGTCCACTGTACATGCTTACTAAATTCTAGGCAGGATTACTATGATTATATGTTCTGGGATTCCCTGGCTCTTACATTGAGCACATGTGAGGTTTAGGAATCTTTAAGCACTGAAGCATCAATCTGTTGCTAGGTTTTAGACACTAAGATAATGTCAGGCACATTCTCTGTCACTTTAAGAACACAAAGTCATAATTTGGGATGGTACCCAGATGGACACTGTACAGAGAACATCATCTTTCATAAGTACCACACAACCATTGTCCAGATGAGAACACTGAGGCCCCAAGGCCTGGAGAAGGTACTCAAGGTCATACAGTGACAGAACTCAGATGTAGCTCGGCCTGGCTCACACCTTCTCTCTCGTACCACATGTACTTAAGATACCAGGAAGCCTATTTCTCACAGTTGGAAGGAGAACTCTTCCCTCTTTTCCTGGTTGTTCTGCAGCAGGTATTTTTTACTGAGACAACCCATCCCTGCTAGGTCACTAGCTCCCTAAAATCTCTATGGTATTTTTCTTACTGGCTTCCAATCCTCAATGAAAGATGAAGCTTTCTCTTTTACCCAGGGCTCCTCTATGAGTGGAGTGGCTGGGCTATTATACTGTTAGCCTTAAACACATACACACACACACACACACACACACATGCACATGTGTCCTAGTTCTTCTGCAGCCTGTCCATTGTACTCAGAACTCCCAAGCCAACCTGGATTTAGATGCAGGCCAGCTGGCTTGGTGCCTCAGATACCAGTCTTAAAGGAGAATTAAAACATTGCAGGAAATGTAAGGCAATGAAGAAAATGTTCTTTATCAGAATTGTTTTGAACAAGCATCACAGAAAAATGATAACTTTATTAATACCTATCTACATATGATTGTAAGATACACAATGATAACTGTGTATCAGGAACTTCTCTAATACCTTTACATTTAACTTCTCTAATACCTTACATTTAATTTCTCTAATACATTACATTTAACTTCTCTAATACCTTTACATTTACATTTAAACCCTTCTAGCCCATTGAGGTAGATACTGTTATTTACCATCTTACAGAGAAGGAAATTCCCTTCAGGCCACTTCAGGAACTTGCCAGGGTCACACTGTAGTGAATAACTGTCGGGCGCTCTTGGTAGGGAGTAAAACTCCCAAGCACAAAAGTGGCAAGAGATGGAATCTAAACTGGCTTGGGCAAGTTCAGGGCCAGGAACTGAGTTGTTCGGGGACACAGAGGAAGAGCACTGAGCCGCAGCCTTCCCAGCTCCTTTTCCCATACAGCACCCGGCGCCCTTATAGCTGAAGGTTGAGGAACTATTTCGAGAGTGTTGTCCCCACCCTTCTGGCCCAGCTCTGCTTTCTGGCTTTCTGTGTTTGCTCCTGGTATGTGAAAGCACTCACACAGCACAGTTTATCTGCCTTGGAGGGGCTCTCAATCTGGTGGCTCTGGGGGCTAAACCTATACAGATAGGAGGTCACACGCCCAGGGGAGGAGCCTGTCCCGGGCTCATGCCCACCTCCTACCCAGGTCCCAGCTGCAGAAGACCTAAAACCCCTGGATTTTAAGGCAAAGTAAACAAAGATGAAAAAATGAAGATAAGAATCTGTTTACAGAACTCTTGATGGAGAAAAGACTAGTCACTTTGTCCCGAGGATACAGGAGCTGGGACTTGACTGTAGCTTACGGAAGCGATTGCTGTCAAAAGCTGTGCTGAATACAGTGATTCCGTCATGTTTCAGAGGAGTTTAGAGACCTGAGGGGTAATCCTGGGGCTCCTGGCGTACACACGGGGTGAGCCCAGCTACCCTGCAGTATTTACAAATTTCAAAGTAGAAATAAAAGCCTAGAAGGAAATGAAGCAAAGTGATAAAGCTGTGATTTTCCCCTTTTGTTGTGTTTTTGTAAACTTCTCTCTAGTGAACTTACTTTTTACAACAACAAAGGCATAGTCTTTAATTTTAGAAAATTTAATTTGAAAGCTCTTTCTTAAAGACAGAAGCAGCAGTCTTCTTCCATGACTTTCAGACTGAAAAAATACATGTAGGAAATTAGAAAGGAGATTTAATGGCTGAGATTATTTTCTTTGAATTCTCAGATTTTACAGAAATAGTTTGCAATCCCTTCCTAAGCAGACTCCGCAATAATATATTAATCTCACCCCCAGAAAAATTAAAGGCATCAAGTTTAGCCAAAAGGGATGATCATTATAGCTCCAAATGGTAAACAAAAGACTTGTTAAATAAGATGTGGACTATCCATTAACTGGGCTATTATAGGGCCATAAAAATTTATTGAGGTTATATATTGAATAGAAAAGAAAAAGCATAATGTGTATAATGAAAAGGCAGCTTATAAGACAGGAAGAATAGTATAATGTTTTTTAAAATTACATACATTTGTATATATAATCTTGAACGATATATGCAAAGGTGTTAATAACTACCTTGCATGGTAAAAGTATGAATGTTTGCTTCATAATTTTCACTTGTTTTCTGATTTCCTACAGTGAACAAATACTTCTTGCTTAGTAGCGGTGAGGAGCTCTGTCCGTCTGCTTTCCCTCCTCTGGGCATCTTCCTCCTCCTGCGTTGAGCAAATGCTTGCCCCCTGGGGATGTGGTTCACCCAGAAAAGGGAATCTGCACTCTACTGGGTACCTGTTACAGGTACTAGACACTTCGTAAATGCTACGGCATCTGTTTCTTTTGTCAAACAAGAAAGACGTGCATCCTCTTCTTCATGGGAAACCAGACTCAGAACGTTCCAGCGGTTTGGCCAAGTCATTCAAGTAGAAAGCCACAAAGTTGGGATTTAAGCCAAAGCCACCTGACTCCAACATCCATGTGCTTCGCCCTCTACCCGCAGTCCCCAGATAGGAAATATTGATGAGATGATGCCATAGCACATCTTTCTTCATTCCCTGCCTCAGGCCTCGCCTCTGCCTTCCAGGTTCCCTAACTCAATAATTCATATTTGAATGTGCTGACTCCTTGTCTTCAGACCCAGCTCGCCCAGTAACATCTGAGAACACAGTGCTCAAGCAGCTCCTACTCCCATTGGGAATCATAAGGTCACTGTCCCCGATAGGCCTCCATGGCTGTGGTACCCCACAATGACCCTGGGCTCCTGAGTTATTCTTTTAAGCACTTCTCACATCCCCCATAACAGGAGCCATTTTTAAATCTCCAAGCTCAAGTTTTCAACCCTAACTTTTCCTGTCCACTCTGCTTCAGGCCATGTTCATGGAACGTTTTTTCCTGCTTTGGTTATTGTTCCATGTTCCTGTTCTAATTATCTGACTTCTCCCCTGGCGACAGGAACCCTGACCCGAGTCATGATCTCTATCTGGAGCGCTGCTTCTAAATGTCAGTTGTCCCCGAAGTCGCCTCCATGGACTTCAGAGTAGAAATCACCGAGGCACCCACTGCTGTGGTTAGAATTTGGAATGCTTGCAACTTTATCAGGAACCTTGGTGCTGTTAGGTTCCTCTCAAAGCTGTGTCCGCTGAACCAGGGAAGATGAGATACCGTGAAAAGATTTAGGCTAGAGCTGAGGGATGCCAATAGTCAATTTAGGAAAGAGTATTGTGTACTGGAGTCTGAAAAGAAAAGTGAGGTAAAAATTAGGATGAGGAAGAACAGACACCCTAAGGTATCTATTACCTAAGGTGACTTTACTAAGGATAAAGGCACGTCATGATGTAGATTTCAAAGTGGGTATGGCATGTGAGTCAAGACTAAGGTTGTGATTAAAGGCTTTGAAATCCTTGACAGTCATACTGACAAGGTATCTAAGACTGTTCCTGGTGTCTGAAAAGGTCTATTCCTGACCACAGGCCCAAACAGTTGCTGTCTCTCAAGACTGACAAGTTTTCTGGAAATCGGGGCTTACTACCTGTGTAAACCTTGGCAGATATCCTACCTGGCTGGAAGAGGACTAGACACAGATTAAGATCTCTCCTCCTCCAAGGAGTCAAATCAGTTGCCTTACCAGGAAACCTCCCCCAAATAACTTTAAACTTAATCAGAGAAGGTTTATTTTCATTTACATGTAGAGTGCAAATGTAAACCTTGGACTATTGAAATAGACCTTAAATTTCATCATGAGCAATAGAAACTTTAGAAGATAACCATAAAAATCTGACAATACTATTATCAGGCACAACTGGTAATGGATTTTAATTTTCCAGTCCTGGGTACTGAGAGAAGAACCCTGCACTGAAATACAGTGCCTATGATTTAGTTGGTGGCTCGTATGGTAGGAGTCTAAGGTCCACTGTGGAGCATAACAAGTGTGGAGATACTTGCTTTTCAGGAAAGACATAAGAGTGGTTCTGACAGACTCAAAGCTTTTTTGAAGGAAGCTGATATTTTCTGAGAAGCACACAATGTTGGGAGCATTCTCTGAATCTGAGGCAACGGAACCCCTTCCGTTCAGTGCTTACTTACCATCTGTCCACTGTGAGTGTGGATATACAGGCATATTTACCTGAAGTGGCTTCTGTGGCTTGGAAGACATGCTTCTTTCTCTGTGTTCTGGCCCAAGGGTCTCAGTCTTTGCCTTGACTGGGGTCTTTCTTAGCGCGCAACTGGGAAGAGTCTGAGCCTTGGCTTTCAACAATGTTGCATCAAAATCAAAGCCAGATCACTCTGACCTTTATTTCTTCATCTGTCTTCTCCAGGTGTCAGTGATGTGTCTATGTTAAATACCTGACACATAGCAGGTATTAATAAAATATTTCTTGTCTTTGGCTTTCCTAGTAAACTCCCTTAGAATCCTCCTAAGGATCTGCAAGATGTAGGGTTAAAGGCAGCTGTAGAAGTTCTCCGAGGTTTCCAGCAAAGGAGTCTTCACTGGGCCCAAGTCTGTAAACCTAGGGAAATCATATTATTTGGAAATCCAGCCTTACATCAACAAAACTTCAGAAAGAAATCTACCCTTTAAGAGATAAAAGTAGCAATTACATTTACCAAATATTTGTGCATATGTTGAGTGGAGTGTTTAGCTGTTGTGGGTTGGGCTAATGTTTGGTTTCGTGGGGGGTCTTGCTTGAGTAGAGAGAAACTTCTTACCTAACATGAGGGAGAGGACTCTATGAGCAGGGAGGACTATGTAGGAGAAAGAGCACAGCCACTGACCAAGGAGAGAGAGGCCCAAACCCTGGTTCTGCCACCGTGGGACTTTGGACAGGTTACTTATTATCGCAATCAAGATAGATTCTTTAGGGCTGGAGATTTAGCTCAGTGGTTACAGCGCCTGCCTCGCAAGCGCAAGGCCCTGAGTTCGATCTCAGTAACCACATACAATGCTGGGCGTGGTGACTCATGCCCACCAGCCATCAATACCATATACCACAGTGCTGGGCGTGGTGGCTCACGCCTGTCATCCCAGCACTCAGGAGGCAGAGGCAGGAGGATTGCTGAGTTCCAGGCTTGCCTGGGCTACATAGTGAGCTCAGGGCCAGCCTGAACTACAAAGTGAGACCCTGTCTCAAAAAAAAAGATTCTTTAAGGAGAGTCCCAGTGATGCTGGGGAATGGAAATAAAATATGTAAAAGTCCTTCACTAACAGAAAGTGCTTAAAAATGCTAGCTATTATGAGTATCAAGGTCATAATAAGCATCTAGGAAAACAAACTCCAAAGTCAAAAGGAGGCCCAGGGAGTTGCAACTGCAGGACCTAAGCCAAATATTACACCCACGTCATAGAGCCCGGGACCTCACAACCAGCAGGAGGAAGGAAATACAGTTGACTCTTCAAATCCACAAATTATACAACTGTGGATTCAACCAACCAAGGATCAAGAATATTTGAAAAAAATTACATTAGTACTGAACATGATCAGAGGTTTTTTTACTTGTCATAACAATAATGATCAGTTTTATAGTGTTATGTTTTATTATAGTAAGTACTATAGAGATGATTTAGAATAAATAGGATATGCCTTAGTTTTATGCAAATACTATGCGATTTTATGTATTCCTGAAACCAAAGTCCCACAAATACTGGAGGATAAATGTACACCTAGTACTTCAGTGCATACTTAATAGGCACATGTGAAGTGCTGAGAAAAAATGGAATTATATATAAGCACACACATGTGTGTGTGCTCATGTGTGTGTGTGTGTGTGTGTGCATGCGCATGCATGCACGTTTGTTCAACACAGGACAAAAGATCTGTTTACAAAAGTTCCTTTTACCCTATATGTCATGTATTCCTTTCAGTGAAAAATTAAGAGGCAAGAAACATAATTGAAGAGACAACAAATAACAAAACAGTCAGATATTACAGAAATGTTGGAATTATCAGACTAAGAATTTTAAATCACTAGAGTAAAATTGCTAAGCTTATAGGTAAAATCAGATGATCATGTAAGCAGAGAGATGGAAAATCAGTAGAAATTGGATTGAGAGAATCAAAAAGTAATGTTACTAATCAAAAACACTATAACTAAAATGAAGAATGACTTCGATAGGCTTGTTAATAACTGGAAATGTAGGAGGAAATAATGTCTGAGATTAAGGTTACACCATTGGGAACTTCCAAAGTTGAAAAGTAGGGAGAAAGAGAGTAGGTACAAAGAGGCAGGAAGGGGGTGGAGAGAGAAGGTAAGTGGAGAGTGGGGGGTGGGGCATGACACAGAACAGGAACTGTGGGACAAGTGTGTGGTATGACTGAAAAATACGATAAATGTTTAAAGTTTTTGAAATGTATTGGAGTACAACACACATTACCATGAATCCCCATCAGAATACTCCTATTTTCTTCAAACACACTGATCCCATCATTCTTGCCACTTTTCAAAGCACTTCTGGACATCTTTCATGAGTGTCTTCAGTTGTACTGTCATGGCTGCCACAGTGTCCTGAATCAAATTAAAAATTCTCACCATCTAAGGTAACATGACCTTAGGGAAGAGCTAGAAGTTTCACGGTGTGAGACCTGATGAATAAGGTGACCTAGGACACATCACAGTGTTTTCACAAGACTGGCGCTTTCCTTTCAAGAGCACTTGGCAGCAAGGATACACCGTAGTTTTGCTCAGACCTCAAAAGAGGACTTCAGAACTGCCTCAAAAGTGGAAAGAATGACAGGCTATGTGTAATTGAAGAATGAAGCAAGAAGGATCATCTTGAGTGAGAATCATAGCAATGTGTCTTTTACATTAGTAATGTTTAAAAACTTAAACATTTGCCAGGTGTGGTGGCTCACGCCTGTCATCCCAGCACTCGGGAGGCAGAGACAGGAGGACTGCTGAGTTCGAGGCTTGCCTGGGCTACATAGTGAGCTCAGGGCCAGCCCGAACTACAAAGCGAGACCCTGTCTCAAAAAAAAAAAAAAAAAAAGCACTTAAACATTTACCATATATTGCAATTTCATTTTGTACAAAACATAGAAATATCCATAATGAGACCAGTAGGAGAAGAGAGGTACTACAGAACCAAAGTTATATTTGAAGCAATAATGACATGATTTTTCTAAAAGTCAGACACCAAAATACAGATTTAAAAAGTCAGAAAACACTAAGCAGGATACATTTAAAAACAAAAATACTGTCGCTGTGTTATTAAAATTTCATTGTCAAAGGTGAAGAAACTGTTAAAACTAGAAGAAAAGGGCATTTTACTTATAGATAAGCAATTATAAGAATTACATCTCAGAAATCATGCAATATATATATATGCCAAATATATGCAAAAACATTCAATTACCATTTATCATTAGAGAACAGGAAGCTAAGTGACACTCAGATACCACCACATACCTTTATAATGGCCAAAATCCAAGACGTCACCGCAGCTGAAAGGTGATGAAGAAGCCAACAATAGGAGTCCTCTTTCACTGCTGGTGGAAATGGAAGATGGCACCACCACTTTCTTACAAATTTAAGAATATTCTTACCTATGATCTAGGACTTGTGCTCCTTAGTACTTACCCAACTGAATTAAATGTTCCTGTCCTAACAAAACCTGTAGTTGTAGTCCTAATTACCAAAACTTGGAAGCAATCAAGATAGCCTTCAGTAGGTGGGTGAATAAACTGTGGTGCATCCAGACAAAGCGGTATTGTTCAGTGCTAAAAGGAAATGAGCCATTAAGTCATGAAAATACATGGAGGAAACTTAAAGATGTGCATTGCTAAGTAAAAGAAGTTTTTTGGCAAATTTACACACCGGCTGATTCCAACTGTATGGATTTCTGGAAATGCCAAAGCTACAGTGATAATAAGATTAAGGCTATCAGAGGCCAGGGGGAAAGAGAAGGATAAACACAGAACTTTTAGGTCAATGTGAACTATTTTGCATGATGCCACATTGGAAATAAGCTGTTGTCATACATTTATCAAGATCCATAGAATGCACACCAAGAGTGAAGCCCAGTATAGACTATGGACTTCAGGTAATAATGATGTGTCAGTGTAACAGGAGTATCTCCTCAGTGTGGGATGTTAGACAGAGAAACTGTATATGCTGAAACAAGGAATACATGGAAACAGTAGGCAAAATCACAGAGCAAGCCATGGAAGAGGAACTAATGAATTTGACAAGAAGAAAGGTATTTTTGTTTAATGAAGAATTAAAATGATAAATTTCTTGGTGACAGAAGCTGTTATAATAGCTAAGGAGATATTTGTAAATAATGAGGTCTTTGTATCCAGAAAATTCTAAAAATGAGAGGACGGAAAATTCACTGGCACCAATTCTGAGTAGGAATTCTTAGGGGGAAATGCTGCATTAGTACCAAATTGAAACAAAAAGTTACTACTTTATACCATCAGACATGAAATCATTAGAAAGTCCAGTAATAACAAGTATTGATAAAGATATGGGGAAATTGGGAACATTTGTGCATAGTTGATAGCCATCCTGCAGAGTAATCCAGCAGTATTTAGTGAAATTAATATAACTTCCCATAATCAAACAACAAAGTAATCCTACTAAATGATTTATACAGCTGAGAAACTGACCCCCCAAGTTTGACAGCATGAGGCTCTTCAGTGTAGTAATGTTTGTGGAGACAGACAGCTGAAAGTCAGCTAAATGCCTCTCACTGGAAGAAAGGGTAAGAAAAATGTGGTCTATCCATGTTATGGAACACTAAATTGCAGCCAGAAACAATAGATTACATTCACAGTAGTAACACATAACTCACACATGTAGTTGAGTGAAAGAAATATTGAAACAAAAATTATATGAGTCTAAGAATGTACATAAATTTGACCTGTTGAATATGTAGGTGTGGGTACTAGAGAAAATAGGACTAGGAGAAAATATAGAGAAACAAGATGTAATAGAAAATGGCCTTTTGCTTTGTACAGTGGAGAAATTACATGATCAAGTGAGGTGTTTGAGTGACTTGGTTCTTTTTGCTCTTTTAAGACTAAAAGAAATGTTTAAAATGAATATATTTTGAGATTTTATTTGAATATTAATAATGCAGGTACATAGTTTAGTGTTTGCACATGGTGCAGTAAATACAATAAGCTTTATCTGTTAATGCTGTTGAGGATACTCATGGCATGGCAAGTACCAATCAACTGGAGTTGGCCCTGGAAACTAATGGTATATAAATAGCTTCTGCCCAAAGATCTCTATGTACTAAGAAGGAAAAAGAGCTGAAACAACTTTGGAAGATGGAAAAGGCTTCCATATTGTTTGTAGTGTCCTAAAAAGTGGTTAATTTGAGAAATTATGTGTTCGTAAACATAATGCAGAGTAAGTAGACACTGCATAAGTAAAAAGCGCTATGAAACTGGGAGACTTGATACTTCTCTATATTTCCTCCAAAAGGATGTTTTATTTTAATGTTTTAATTTAGAGGTATAAAATTACACTGGAATGTTGTCCATCTGTATAGCATTTGGTTAGTATCCTTCCTCCACCCTTCTCTTTCCTGACCTGGGACACGAAATGGAACACAGGTCCCAGATTCTGCTGAAATGAGCAAGATCATCACCTAGTGGTCAGAACCTCAAAGTGCGGATAGCATCTGTCCCAGCAGCACGACCTGTTCAGTGCTGGTACTCACACTGTGTTAATTCACCGAGCATTGACTGGGACTGTCTGCCAGGCACTATTCTGGGGCCTGCGATGGAGAACTGCTAATGCAAAATGACAGGTTTAAAAATAAAATTAAGGAAGTGTCAATCCAGAAACAGGAGCCCTCTCAAAATGACACTGTGTTTTAATGTGTTTATTTTGCTCTGGTTTTTCATAGATCATAGATGAAGAAGAAACCCAATTTATGAGTAACTGCCCTGTGGCAGTCACAGAAAGCACCCCCCGGAGGAGAACACGGATCCAGGTGTTTTGGATAGCACCGCCCACAGGAACCGGCTGTGTGATTCTAAAGTAAGTGGACACGGGCTCCTTACAGCACGCTCTGCTACTTCTCTGAAGTGTATCAAAGGCTTCATGGTGTGGTTGCAGAAGAGATTTGACTCTACAAGGGCATTAGACAAGTGGCGTCTTCTCTCCGCCTCCCATTATTTCTGTTCCAAAATGGCACTGTGGACTATCACTTGCAGAATGCTACTTAACAAATCACTGGCCTGAATCTCTTCATCCAGGAGGATGATGAGTCTCCTGGCCACTCTATGTCTTGCTAGAGAAAATGATGTCAGGGCTAGAAGAGAGAAATTACCCACCAAATGAAAATAATCTTTAACTTCTCCATCTGGAATAGCATTTTTCGCATTTCTTAGAACTGCCAACAGCTAGAAACCTTACTCTGTTCTTGGCTGACCTGGGGTCCCCGTGTAACCTCTCTAGCCAGGGGCTCTGCTGGATGATCCTGCCTTTGTCCTGGACATCAAGACTGCCCTCTATTGCTACTTCCTATCTGGCTTCCCCATCCCACCTTAGTGAGTTACAATCGGTGACAAGAGGTAAAGACCAGACCAAACAGTTTTCTGTTAAAAAACAACATTGTCTCAAAATCATGTCTCATAACATTTTCTGCTGCTAAGTGATGTTGTGGGAGATGTAAACAAATGGGAAGGAAACAGTTTCTTTGGTCCAATAAGTGTATCAGATGTTGCGAGCTGACTGGATCCCCTTCTTGTGCATTCACAATATGTTAGCAATATTAAATGTGTTTTGAACTCTTACCAAAAACAATGTTTTAATTTGATTTCACCAGCATCTTCCATACTTAATTTGACCATGAATCTCCTTTTCTTTTTGTAGTGACACCAATTAACATCCCCCACATTGAGAAACACAGCCATAATCTATTTTAGTAGATTTAAAGGCCTATAGGGAATGACACTGAGAAGTCTAGATTCTCAGACAGGCACATACTTGTGATTAGATGGCAGGGCTCCAACCCTCACATCCAAGAAGTCATTTCTTCATGGAAACAAGAGCTGGGACCTTCTGAATCCCCTAAGGCCTCATTTTTATGTTTGGTTCATTTGCCAAATGTAGACATCTCTGCCTATTTACACCTGTAATTAATCCTGCTCACCCCTGAGGAGATGCTGACCAGAGAGGCTCTTCCCACAGAAGTTTCTAGACACTACATGAAATAAAGTCCCGCAGAGTCTCCGGAAGCACCTGTCCATTGTCCAGGCTCAGTTCTGTGCGTAGCCTTCCTTCGCTGCCATTTGTCAAGAGAGTATGCGTTTCGTTCACAGTTTAATGCAAGCTGAGCAGCTTTCCTCAGCTTCTTTCAACGTTCAATCCATTGCATTCATCTATGTTGCTGATTTTTTTTAAATGTAGAACTGTTTTTAAATGCAATCTTACTGATAGACTACAATGTTAAACATGCATCTAGTATCTAGTTGCAGTGCTGAAGAAGGCCCTGGGGAAGCAGCCAAGACCACCAGTAACCAAAGCTACGTTCAGAGCTTGCTGAATAGCCGGGAGTCTTTTGCAATCTCCGGCATTTGGCGTCCCGAGGAATGGGAAAGCCTGGTCGTAAACAATAGGGGAAGGTTTTAGGTCTAGGCCGCTGGGAAGCTGTTGGCATGGGAAAGCTGGAAGCAGTCTAACTAGTAGTGGTGCATCTTTTTTGACGAGTATGAAAGATATATTTCATTTTCCTGAGTTGAAAGCAGTAGGAGCAAAACAGAAAAGCTGGCAGTCATTCATCAGTTCCTGATGTTCTTAACTTATTTCTGCAGAAGCTTGGGGCCTGGCTGCTGCCTGTCAGTGTGTTTGGTCTCTCAGCTGGAGAATGGGTTGGACTCCCCAAAACTCAAACTCCTTAGCCCATGGTTGGCTAATCACTCACCAAGTGTGGGGCTCTAAAGAAGATAATTTGCAAAATGCCCCACAACGCTCATTTTCTTTGATTTATTGTTCTCCCAAACCAGCATCATTTGATCTCCCTGGTAGAATCCAGAAAGGCATCTCTTGTTTACCCACTAACAATCAACATATGTGAACATATTTTTTTTCCATTAACAATTAACATATGTGGCTTGTTCACTCATTCATTTAACAGATAAAACTGAGCTTCCAATTTGCCCAGGGATCCAGGAAATCCATCCAGTCTAAAAATATGTTCTACCCCACAGTTCTCACAGGTCAAATGAAAGAGAGAGGAAAAAAATCAGCCCAAACTCTCTTATGTATCAGGAACTCCACCGCACATCTAGCTGGCTGACTAATCTGAGTTTCACAACAAACTACTACATTTCAAAGAGAAGGAGACGGGCTCAGAGAATTAGGCAGCTTCTTGAAGTTACAAATACATTTAAATCTAAAGTCTTTGTTCTTCCTCTCTCTATTTTTTCTGAAGGGATTATATAGGAACTACCTCTGTTCATTAAAAGAACGATGATTTTATAAATAAGACAAATACACTCACATTGTAAAAATTTCAAATATAAAAAGTAATGAAATACAGAAAAATGTAGAATACAGAATGAATAAAAATATCCCTGATATCTCCTCCAATAAATCCCATTTTCCTAAACAAAGGCAGCAGTAGATATCAATTTGTGATGTGTGCTTTAAATTTTTATCTGTGCATTTATATTCATAAAGAGAAACAGTAAAAGGATGGTTTCATTTTTGTGAGAATTTAAGAATGTGCATGGTATTGTGGGTATACATAATATCCCAAACTTGAACAGTCTTTCACTCAATAAAAAATTTTGGAGGATTTTCTAGATCAGTATATATAGATCTATCTGGGGTTTTTTTTCTACCTGGGTTTTTTAAGCTATGAAATATAATCTATGATATGAGTACTAACTGCTCCACAGTTGATAGACAAACTATTTCCGGTTTTGACTATTACAAATAATTCTATGATGAACATCCTGCTTTACGCCTATCTAAGCAAATATGCAATCTTTTATTCACAGTAGACAAAAAAAAAAAAGACCATAAGGGATACATATTTGTTATTTTAATAGCCACCACAGATTTTCCTTTAAAAGTCTTGACAACTTACATACTTGCCCCAGCTATGAACAAGAGAGCCTACATCCTTCCTGGTTCAACAGCCCTTTGTGTTACAGAGCTCTAAGATTCTGCCAGTCTGGACCAGAGATTTAGCTCTGTGGTTCTGGTGCCTGCTTCGCAGCACAAGTTCCTGGGTTTGATCCCAGGTAACCACATACAATCAATTTTAAAAAGAAACGTTAGAAAAATGGACAAGAGTATTAATAGGCCATTCACAGAGGGAGTAATACAAATGGAATAAACACTATGAAAAGACTCATAATATACTAGTTATCAGGAAAATGTAAGTAAACATCA
>PVIC010004824.1:0-31521 GCA_004025085.1 Thryonomys swinderianus | reverse complement strand
TTTTTCTTTTTTTTTGAGACAGGGTGTTGCTTTGTAGTTCAGGCTGGCCCTGAGCTCACTATGGAGCCCAGGCAAGCCTCAAATTCAGCAATCATCCTGCCTCTGCCTCCTGAGTGCTGGGATTGCAGGCATGAGCCACCACACCTGATGCTGTGGTGTGTGGTATTTATTGCTGGTGGGCATGAGTCATCACGCCCAGCATTGCATGTGGTTACCAGGGATCGAACTCAGGACCTCGCGCTTGCGAGGCAACTGCCAGAACCACTGAGCTAATCCTCCAGCCCTAAAATTGATTTTATATTTTAAAAATATATAAATAATACATTGATATCTGCAATGTACTTTATATATCTTTTAAACTCATAATGCACATCATTTTCTTTAAAATACATTCACATTTAAAGTTTATATAGGCCAGATAACATTTTATTATAAATTTCAAGTATTTCTTTCCACCTTTGTGTTAACTTTGTTCATGAGTGTCTAATCATCCAAAAGTTTGAAATTTTGGTTTAGCCAAATGTATACATCTTTCCCTTGTGAATTTTTTTTTTTTTTTGAGACAGGGTCTCGCTTTGTAGTCTAGGCTGGCCCTGAGCTCACTATGTAGCCCAGGCAAGCCTTGAACTCAGCAATCCTCCTGTTTCTGCCTCTCAAGTGCTGGGATGACAGGTGTGAGCCACCACACCCGGCTCCCTTGTGAATTTTGATTTTATATGTTGATCAAAAATTATTTTCCTACACTCAAGGTTATATTCCATATTTTAAAGTTTTTAAAGAAATCTAAGATCTTTAATCTTCCTAGAGTTTAATTTTGTGAATAATGTGTCAGAAAGTCACAACAGGAAATAAATGGCACGTTCAAACTGGGTGCCAAAGGATCATTGAAGAGGTCTATTGACAAGAAAGCAGGCCAGTTAAAGAGACCCTGCTGTATACCATCTAGGCCTGAGGAAGTGCCCAGAAGGATGGAGAGGATGAGGTAAAGACCCCTCCCTTCCAAGAGCCAAGACCTTAGGCTGTAGGGAAGCAGCTAACTTGAGGACCCCAGGCCTCCCCCTTTCACTGTTGCTCTTGGATTCTCCCACTGGGCCCGGCCCCACGCTTGAAGGTTGTGGACCCCATGGTACAATCCATGCAGTGTCTGCTCAGGCCAACTGGGAAGCACAAGGGTGAGCAGGTATCCGGAAGAGCAAAGCAAAGTTAACACTGCCAATGGGAAATGAAAATCTATCTCTTTCCAAAAATGGATAGTTGCCTACATCTGTTTATCCAGCATTTATCCTTTTCCCATTTGTTTGAGATGCTATTTCTTCAAATATGATTTGAAGTGTGTGTATGGTTCTTGGATTGAATGCAGAGCCTTAGTACTGAGCTACACGCTTAGCCTTGTTTTAGTTTTTATTTTGAGTCAAGATCTCACTCAGTTGCCAGTGTTGGGCTGAAACTTTCAATCCTAGTGCCTCAGCCTCCCAGGGAATGGGGATTTCAGCCATGGACCAAAAATACAAAATTTTCATACAGCTCTGTTCTATTCTATTGATCTTTTACATTTTCCTCCATGCTGCCTGCACCATTTTATAGCATAATTTTATGTTTTGATAACCCTAATCACTCATTACTCTTCAGTTTAAAAGGTCACAGAGGCAGTAATTCTAAGTGAATCACAGAGTAAGTTTCTGGTGTTCAAAAAAGTTTCAGGTGATCTCTATATTGGGATCTTGAATGATGTTACAGTGAATTCATAGTTTAATATAGGAAAAGTCAGCATATGTCTTATATGTGTTTCCACTAAAAACAAAAACAAAAACAAAAACATGGCCTATCTATATTCAGGTATTTTATGTCCTTAGAAAGTTTTATACTTTTTCTTCACTTACCTTGTACATTCTTGCCAATAGGTAATTTAGTTTTGTCTCTTTTATGAATCAAGTCTACTTCCCTCTGATACTTTTTTTTAAATTAATACAAGGTCTTGCTTTATAGTTCAGGCTGGCCCTGAGCTCGCTATGTAGCCCAGGCAAGCCTCGAACTCAGCAATCCTCCTGCCTCTGCCTCCCGAGTGCCGAGATTACAGGCTTGAGCCACCAAGCCCAGCATCTGTGGTATGTGGTACTGATTACTGGTGCGTGTGGCCACCATACCCAGTATTGTTGTATGTGGTTACCAGGGATTGAACCAGCAACCTTGCACTTGCTAGGCAGGTGCCAGAACCACTGAGCTAAATATCTGGCCACCCTCTGATACTTATTAGTAGTTTAGGAAAGTGACTGACTGGTACCTGAGGTTTCAGTCTGGATGGTGCTAACTCACAACAGTTTTGTAGGCTTGTTCTTTTATGATTGTTGATGTAAATGATTGCATCTAAAATAATGTATATATGTACCTTTCGTTTCTTTTTCATATTTTAATTTACTATCTGGCACCTCTAATGCACTAGATAATGATATTCTTGATTTTAATGGTGATATACTATATTTCACTTTAAAGTGTGAAGTAGTATAGATTTAAAATTTTTGCCTTCTTATTTTGTGAAAAAATAAGACTTCATGACAAAATAATAAGAAAATAACAATAGTTAATGCACTGTGTATCACCATCTTGAAAGTGTTACTGAGTGCAAGATATAGCCCAAAAAGTTTCTAAAATTGTTATCTGTGATAAAGTTGAAAAAGACATGTGGAAGGTCATGTTTGGGAAGCCACCAAACCAACCAGTATTCCACGTGCACCTGCCAAGTGCCCAAAATATATATCAGGCTCTGAGCAAGACCCACATAATGATCTGAGCTTTCAAGACATTTTCAGTCTGCTTATGATGTAAATAAAACTATGTATGCAATAATTAGCAAACTCGAGACAAGCATGAATAAGGGACAAATTAAGCGTAGTTAGAATTTAGAGAGGAGATGAGGGAGGGAGGAATGGAATAATCAGGGCTTGGAAAAGTTTGTATTTATATCTCGAAGATAGCAGTGGGATTTGGTAATCAGACCTAAGAGAAGAGGTTATTTCAGGTGAGGAAGTGGACAGAGGGAAGAGAAGCGCGAGGACATAAATGAACGCTAATATGGCAGCCCGGGGAGACAGTGAGCAGACTTGCTGAGATGAGTCTCTGGGGACCAAAGTCATTGCCAAGTGTTAGGAGGCCTCCACTGTGAACACAAGGAGGCCAGACTTAATTCAAGAGGGGCAAGGGGACTCCTGTTGATTATTAACAGCCCGCTGGTGGAAGGTTCGTGAGAAACTTAATAAGGATGCCTCAATCTGCTTACAAAGTTCAGGTTGGATGGAAGCAGATGATAGCTTTGAGGCAACACCATGACTTGCCAGAAGGAGCATTTGTGTCGCCGAGTTTGGGTGATATTCCTGGGAGAAGGGGACTGCTAACACGAGTGTCTGTAGGTGGCAGCTCTGAGGGCCACTTGGTTGGTTGTGCTTTGGGAGCTGAATCCAGGGTCTTCCCACTGAGCTACATCCCTGGCTCTCCCTCTTTTTCTTTGGGATAGGGTGTCACTAGGTCACTACACTGGCCAGGCAAGGCTTGAAGTTGCATTATTCCTGCCTCAGTCTCCCAGAGTGCTGGGATTACAGGCCTGTGCCACCATGCCTGGCAGTTGACTGTGAGGGCCTGGTGGTGGGGGTTGTTGTTTGCCTGAGAAGCCTGGGGAGGCCAGCGCACAGCAACTGTGGTTTTCCTTTTGGCAAACCTAACACTATTTCCATTTTCTCTTTGGATATGACAATTTGAGCATTTCTAAATTACAGGCTTTCCAGGCAGTCTCTTGCAAGCCTTCTCTGCGCCAGTGAATGGCCCAGCACTTAGGGCTCCTGTGGCTTGTTGCTGTGCTGCTGCAAACCATTACCACAAAGTGCATAGAACAGATGTTTACAGACCCCACCGGAAGGAACTTCTGTCTCCTCGAGTCTGACAAGTTTTATTTCCTGAAGTGATCTTCCCTTCCCGTGTATTTATTATCTTTGGGTAGATTCCCAGCACTTATTCATGCCTTCCTGGAAGGATATGAGATGTGGGGCATTCTTCCACAGACATGGTCATTTGCTGAACTCAACTTTATGAAACAGTAATTATAGCAGTAGTAACAGGCAAGAACCAAGTGATGTTACAAAGACTTATTTCATCCTTATAGCATCTTATGAAGTAGATACTAGGGAGGAAGGGGAGGCACAGAGGTTAAGTAATTTGCCCAAGATGGCAGAATAGGTGACAGATTGGGTTTCACATAGAAACGTCTGGGCTGTATGTGAAAACCAATCTGTTACCTATTCTGGACTCTGTCACCTGTGGTCTTCCTGTTCAGCTCCACCATCTCAGACCACTGCCATGGGATGGGACCAAACTCTGGTGCCTGTCTCTCCCCCAACATTGTAAGTAGCCAGATCTTAGCAAGTGGACAAGTATCTGTTCTATCACTTGCTTTAGACACGTTGCCTTATTTATAGACACTTCTCCTCTTACTATTTCAGGAACCTCCTAATCAATCACACTAGCTCCTTACACTCTGACCCTTCCTGGGACTGGACCTGGTATTTTCATTCACCTCTGAGTCACTTCACCTGCATGGGGCTCCCCATCACCTTGAAGTTTGAAGTTTGAAGTCCTGCTCAAAGCATCTCAGCCTCCCCCTGGCGTTTAGCAAAGTCCCTGACCCTCCTGGCACTGAATACCTCCCTGAACCCTATTTTCCAGTCTTTCCTCTCAGCTTTTTCCATTCATAACAATTATTGACCACCTCCTGTTGGCACACACTGAAGACACAGAAGCTGTCTTTGAGGATGCCACAATTTGGGGTGACACGGCAATGAAATGAATCAGGTACACAGTTTTTCACCCAAAGTTCTGAAATCCAGAAGCTCTAATGTCCAAAGGCTTTTCATTGCTCCTTAAGCCTGAAAGTTGCCCTTAACTGACTCCATTCTGTGTAGTTCTTAAGTGAAAGCCTTCATATGTTTGATTGTAAGATGTTGTACCAGACTCTGACAGGGTTGTTTAAAAATACACGGAATGTGCACTGTATTATCTTTCTGGAATTCAAAACTATTCTGCCTTCCAAACACATCTGGCCTCCAGGGTATCGGATAAGGGACTCAGCCTGTTCATTCTGTCTGTTGGCAACTCAGTGACAGAAGCATTTGCCACTCAGGATGCTAAGGAGTGAGAGGAGCCAGCCCTCTGGCAGAACTGGGTTTCCCAAAATTGTTTCTAAAACGCAGTTTGTTTCTTGCTACTGAAACGACCTAGTCCTTGCTGTGAATCCGTCGAGGTCTGAGAACTCCTTCACTGTCCCCCACTGACTGGGGACTAAAGTCAAAATGCCCTACCAGGGCTCTTCTTACTGGCCCAGCCACTTTTACAGCCTCGTTTTTAGGAGCTGCTTCTACCCACGTGGGACTATGTGTCTCACACCAGCACAGATCTGGTGTGCTTCCCTTGTGGCCTTCACGTGGGGACTGGCAAACCACAGCCCCTGAACCAAATCTGACCCAGTGCTTTTTGTCATAAATACAGTTCTGCTGGGACACAACCATCTTCTTCCATTTACATATTGTTTAGGGCAGCTTTCACGGTACAGCAGCAGAACTGAAAAGCTGCGAGGGAACAGATGGCCTGCAAAGCCTAAAATACATCCTAGCTGGCCCTTTGTAGAAAAACGTTTACTGGTCCCTGCTCGGTTAGGTACTCCAGTGCTAGGAACTCGGTGATGGTTGATTCATGGCTTGAGTTTGCCTAAAAGGCCCGCTGAGACAAAAGCTTGTAAATAGGGAGTTAATTCGGGAAGCCCTCTCAGGGAGGAGGTGCAATTTGGTGAGTATTATGGGCTTGGCCATCACTGCAGGCAGCTGGTGCTTCATCCCACCAGGCCTTTGGGGAAGCTCTGTGGCATGTGCCAGAGCCCTGTGCCACTCCTCCGGCAGCTTCCATCCTCCACCAGTCAAGGGTAGCTCTGTAGCGTCCACTCCTGGAAACCGTGCACATGCGAGACTTCAGCAGACGTTTCAGAGGCCCTGAGACAGGAGGCAAGCGGTTCTCCAAGCAGACTGCGTGCGTGGCATCCACATGCAGCAGCGCAGAGCTGGCCACTGCGACAGTGGTTGGGTCAGGCGTGGCCCCAGGAGCAGTGGTAGAGGTGACTCGGGGGTCTGCGTGTTTGTACTCTCCCCCTTCCACCAGCAGCCTCCCAGGCCGACACCAAGTCCCCTGTGCTGTGGTATTAGGCGACGGGCCTTTGGGGACTGAGCAGCTAACGAAGGTGACCCTCAGGTGACCCACCCTGAGGGATCGGTGCCCTCACAAGAGGAGACAGAGATCCCGCTCCCTGTCTCTGCTCTCCGCCTCTGAGGTTATGACACCCATCTGTGAACAGGGAAGAGTGCCCTTAAGGAGCACTGACTCTACCAGGGCCTTAAGTCTGGACTTGGCTCCTAGAACTGTGAGAAGTAAATTTCTCAGCCATTCGGTGTGTGCCATTTTGTAACAACACACTGAGTAGATTTTTTTTTTTTTCTGCCAGTGCTGAGGATCTAACCCAGAGCCTTGCACATGCTCAGCAGTGTTCTACCACTGAGATGCATCCCCAGCCCTGCCTTGGCAGGATTAGGACAGTGCCCAGTATGTTGATCAATCAGATACTAACCTAAGTAGCTTACGTGTATTGCCAAGTGCTATGTCAGATGCAGTGGATAGCTCATCTTTGTCCTCATAAAGGCCCCAAGGTCTCCACCGTAAGTCTTCTCATTTTGATAAAGAGAACACTGAGGTTCAGAGATTCCATATTCAGGGTAGTGGGTTGGGGAATGGAGCCAGGCCTTAAGCTCTCTCCCGTCTGACTCTCTGTTAAGTAATCGTCACTGAGCAACATTGACTGAGGTTGGCTCCCCCTTCACCTTCTGCCTCAGTTGGCCTGTAGAATCAAGGCACAGTCCCTCCTGCAAACCAGGGAGAAGAGGCTGCGATCCGCCTGCAGGGAGACATGCGGTTCCCTGAGTGAGGAAATGAAATGCCATTTACAAAATGGAAAACAAGCTCAGGGACGTGGCGAGAGAAAGGCTTGTTAGTGGGCAGAGAGGATGAGTCTTAAAGAAGAATTAGCTGGTACTCAGATCACTTTGTAACTTCACAGGGTTTACCAGCTCTTTTTATCTAAGAGGGAAATAACAAGGAAAATCCACATGGGATGACAGAGTGATTGAGAGGAAAACGACAGGGTTGTGAGGATCTGACGTGGCTGGAGTGACGCTTACCCCAAGATTTTCTGGCGCAGGGCAGCAAGGAGAACCACAGGCCTCTCTGTGCTGAGTCGGAGTGGCTTCACGTGGGGGAAGCCAGGACCTCAGCAAGGCTGACCGAGGAGGCAGTGAGGAGACAGCAGAGGGGGGCTGGGAGCCCAGGTTCAGCCAGAGCGGCTGGTTCTGGGGAGAGCACTTGGAAAGACCAATGCCGAGGCTGAAGAGCAGCTCGTCTGGTCCACGAAAACCCTGATTCCCAGGGCCTCGCAGCCAACAGGTGGAATCCAGATGCTAAGGGTTCTCAAAGGCCAGCTGTGGCGTGGGTCTGGGGGAGCAGTCTGGAGACAGCAGAGTTTCATTCAGCAGCTGAGATCCCAGGGGCAGGATCCAGCCCTCAGGGGAGGAAATTGGCAGGAGTTGAACAGGAAATGGGCTGTCGGGGGCAGGTGCTAGAGAACACGCTGGCACGGCTGCAGGCTGTGCTCAGAAGGGAAGCTAAAGCCCCGTCTGTGGGCAGTACCAACACCATGTGGATCCCGGGGTGACTACACCCGGAGCACACGGCTCACCCCCAGTTGTGCGCTAGGTCCCAGGTCCACGGCCACAGGACCGGTTCCATCCTCTTCCATGCAGAGGGGACAGAGTGGCCAAGATATTCTCTGCCTGCTCCGAGTGGAATCAAATCCTGATCTTTGGACCCTATGAACATTTTTTAAAAATTGAGGTTAAATTCCTGTGATATAAAATAAGCCATTTTAAGTGATCAGTTCTGTCTCATTTAGTTTATTCACAACTGACCTAGTTCCAAAACGTTTCCATCACTTCAGGGTAAAAGCAAGGGCTCCTTGAGAAGTTCCGCCCGCACCCCTCTCCCGCCCTCCCAGCCTGTGGAGTTGCTGATCTGCATTCTGCCTCTGTGCCTCTGTCCATTCTCATCATTTCACGTAAATGGAGTCATATGACATGGGACCTTTTCCTTCTGGCTTTTATCACTTAGCACAGTGTGTCTGAGGTGGGTCCATGTCGTAACTTGTTTTCACTACACGTGGCCCTTAATGTCCACCCCTCATAGATACCAAACTGAGAATGTTCAACCCTTTTATATAAAATGGTATAGAGTTTGTGTATAACATACAGAATTTTCCCCAGATACCTAAAGTAACTTCTAGATTCCCTATAATGCTTAATATCATTAATAATGGTCAATGTATAATAATGTAAATAATGGTAAAAGGTAATAATATAAATTCTATGTAAATAGTTGCTGTGGTACAATGTTTAAGGAATCATGACAAGGAAAAAGTCTGTACATGTGCAGTACAGATACAGTTTTGTCAAATATCAAACCTGCAGATAGTGAAATCTATGGATGTGAGTCCCATTGAGGGCCAATTATGTCTTATCATTTTAGATAGCTGAATAATATTCCATTGTGTGTGTATGTCACAGTTTATCCCTGTGAACTTTTTTTTTTTTGAGACAGGGTCTCGCTTTGTAGTTCAGGCTGGCCCTGAGCTCACTATGTAGCCCAGGCAAGCCTGGAACTCAGCAATCCTCCTGCCTCTGCCTCCCAAGTGCTGGGATGACAGGCGTGAGCCACCACGCCCGGCACTGTGGAAGGTGGTATTGATGGCTGGTGGGTGTGAGTCACCACGCCCAGCATTCTATGTGGTTTCCGGGATCGGACTCAGGACCTTGTGCTTGCAAGGCAGGCGCCAGAACCACTGAGCTAAATCTCCAGCCCCCCGTGAACATTTTTTAACGTGAGATGGTCCAAGAATAAAAACAGGGTTTAGGGGCAAGATTGGAAAAGTACTAATGATATCATGTATTTCTTTTAACCACAAAAGCATACACAGTCAATGTATTGCTACATACACGAATCTCACCCTCACCCTCTGTAGGACAGTAATGACACTGAGACAAGAGTAGTAAAAGACAAAGAAATGGCTCTGAACCTACAGTCACACATCACTTAATAATAAATATATTACTAGGTAATTACACCATTGTGAGAACAGTATGAAGGGAACTTGTCCTAAAACTACAGCATCACTGCATGATATCTATATCTATCTACCTATCTATCTATAGATAGATAGATAGATAGATAGATAGATATCTATATCTATATATATTTTTTTGAGACAGGGTCTCGCTTTGTAATTCAGGCTGGCCCTGAGCTCACTTATGTAGCTGAGGAAAACCTCAAACTCAGCAATGCTGCCTCTGCCTCCCGAGTGCTAGGATTATAGGCTTGAGCCACCAAGCCTGGCATTTGTGGTGTGTGTTACTGATTGCTGGTGGGTGTGAGCCACCACGACTGGTATTATATGTGTTTACCAGGGATCAAAGCAGTGACCTTGCACTTGCTAGGCAGACGTCAGAACCACTGAGCTAAATCTCTGGCCCCCACCACACGATATAATCTTATGGGACTACCATGTTATGTGCGATCTACCATTGACCAAACCAGCATTACATGAAGCATATGGCTGGAGTTTAACATTCATGGTCATGAGGTAAGTGTGAAACAGCTTGGCATATTTTATCCTGTCACTGAAATGTCTTGCTGAGATCTCTCCTACCCATATGTGAGCATAGTGTAACTCCCATATCCAGGCATCATCGCTGCCTCTAGAAAAGCAAGGGCTGAAGGCCCCGGGAGATGTCAGCGATGCTCAGGGGGAAGCAGAGGTGCTCTGAGCTGTAGAAGATGCCACAGTTCCATCAGTGCTCAGCTCTATCCCCGTTCATTCTTGACGACTAAGAAAAGAGTCGCCACTGAATTACGTGCCTGCCTTCCACCCTGCTTGCCACGGTGGATCCCGAATCTTAAGCCGGTGGGGAAATGAGATGATATAAGGAGAACGTTTCCTCCTCCCCCCATGATTAATTACTGTGGGCTGATTTCAGGTCCATGGGGGGGGCGTTTCCCTAACAGTTCACATTTAGCAGTCCCTGAAAGCCAGGAAAACAGAGGAGAAACATTATGTTTGAGTTCTATACTATTCATAAAAGAAAATCATTGTTAATTTACAGTTTGACAGCTGTGGTGCATTTGTAAGGCCAGGGCAGCTGTCATCAGCATGCTGGCTTATTTTTCAAACAGATGTTTAATTTGACTTCAGTGCTATAGCCAGTTTTTGAGAAGAAAGAGGAGGGGAGGCAGAAACAGAAATGATCACTCTATTCATCGTTTGGTTTCCTTTCAAAACACAAATCGCCATGATGAAGGGTGACATGAGAATGGGTCTAAGTGCCGTTTTGGGTACAGGACTACTTAGCCATCATCTCCGCTATGGTCAGAAGTCCAGATTTCATTTTCTTTTTTCTGAAGTCAGAGGCTGCTTTGTGGTAATTACATCTGGTCTCTGAACAGCATTCCCAGCTACCCACTGAAGCCTCCCAGGGTACAAGACAAGTCAGGCGTGGTGAGGGTTGGGTACCTGGGCCTCAACCCCAGATGTGTGTGGCTGGGCTGACTCTTGCCTTGTGGTTCTGGGGTTGGGAAACCAGCGGGGGCCAACAGGGCCCTCAGAATGGCACCCAGGCTCTCCCACTTAAATATCTACCGTGTTCGTGTGGCTCAGCAGCTGGCTTCGTGCAGGGTCACAATCTGCAACTCAGTCTCAGTGTGTAAAATTAAACACATCAGCGGCTCCGTGTCAGTATTTGGTCGAGTCAGTATTTGGTCGGCCCTGCTGCTCCAGTCCACACTGCTTTGGGAGTCTCCTGAAGACCAGCTGTGTGGCTAGGGAAACCCGCTTCCCTGGTCTGCTTCCTTCATCTTCACTTTTATGTGCTTGGCTTTCCGCAGTGTCACATGACTTCAGCTTTGACCCTTCACGGTCTGTCCTGTGCCCCATCAATGGCCAAGAGTGCCTTTTTGACAGTACCCCTGTAGTGGGGTCATTACATGCAAAAACATACTCACTGCATACCTATCCACTTTGGACATGGAGATGGAAGGTTCACCTCGGCCTCCTCATCAATCATCACCTTGTTGTGTGCTGTGCTGAAAAAGATTCTGCCCAAAGGAGAAACTTGGCATATGTCCGGGACCCCGGCTCTGAAATCAAAATTGATAGAGGAAAGCTCCATGGCCTCCCTTGGCTTGTGCAGGAGAAAACAGTGGATGCTTCAGCAGGGCCAAAGGTGTAGACTTTGAGGGGAAAGTCTGACTCCTAAAGGAATAGCCCCATGACTTTAAATGGAAAGTATTATCTGCAGATTGTTAGGAACTCATTTTTCTTTCCTGTAAAAAGACTGGACTTCTACTGGGTTAAATTCCCAAGAGTTTAAAGGAATCTTCGGGTAATTAGGACACAGACCAGCAACCACTGACTTGTTTGCCACTTCGGCCATGCGCCTGGGCTCTCGCCTCTGAGTCTAATCCCCAGGCGATTGCTCTCTTCGCTTTGCCTCCAAACTAATGCATGACCTAAGGCCCATTCCTTAGCCCACATCACAGCGAATGCCGAAGGATAATTGTGAACAAGATGTTGCTGAGAATCAGGGGAGTGCCAAGAGGTGCCAGGACACCTACAGATCAAAGTTAAAAGTGTGGCTGCTGGGGCCGGAGGGTTAGCTCAGTGGTTCCGGCGCCTGTCTCGCAAGCGCAAGGTCCTGAGTTCGATCCCCAGTAACCACATATAATGGTGGGTGTGGAGACACGCCCACCAACAATCAACACCGCATACCACAATGCTGGACGTGGTGGCTCACGCCTGTCATCCCAGCACTCGGGAGGCAGAGACAGGAGGATTGCTGAGTTCGCGGCGGCTTGCCTGGGCACCATAGTGAGCTCAGGGCCAGCCTGAACTACAAAGCGAGACCCTGTCTCAAAAAGCATAAAAAAAAAAAAAAAAGTTTGGCTGCTCTCAGGACTATAAGCCCAAGGTCTCCTTGGGGCCCCTGATCTGAGCTCCTCCCTTGGCTCACAGTTGGTAAGCACTAGGCTCTCTGCCTAACTACAGGGACCCATTATTTCCCCCCAAAGAGAATGTCCCTGTTCTGGCCCTTGGTGCCCTAATTCCAGACCCAGCTTCCCTCCAGAGCGTCTATTAGCACCATCATACAAAGAGGGGAATCACAGGCCTGAGGTAGAATTCTGCCCTTACATTTAACCTTTTAGTGCTTTTATCAACATGGATTAATTGTAAACACTGGGAACACTCATTGTGATATTTTCATACAAGTGGATAGCCCACGTGGATTAAATCCAACCTTCTCTACCCACTTGCGCTCCATACATTCTTCCCAATTTCTGGTAATCTCTACTGTTTACTTTTGTTAGCTTTCAACTAGGAGACATTATACAGTATTTGCCTTTCCATGTTTGGTTTATATCACTTAATGTCGTCCACTTCCATTTTGCTACACATGACAGGGGTGGTTCTGCTTTACCACTGAATAACACTCAATTGTGTATATGTACCTTTCATCCTTGATGGGCACTAGGATGATTTCATAGCTTAGCTGTTGTAAACAGTGCAGCAATGAACATGGGATATGCAGCTGTCTCACTAGTATGCTGATTTTTATTTCCTTTGAATAGAGCATACCCAAAAGAGAGAAAGCTGGGTTGTGCGGCACATTGGGTTTTAGATTTTGGAGTTCCTCTGCTATTCTCCATAATGGCAATACTAATTTTCGTTGTTAGCAAAAGTGTATAAAAATTACGTTTTGCTTCCTCCTCACCACCATTTACTATATGTACTGCTTTATTCGTTTTGATGATTCCCATGGTAACTAGGGTAAGATGGAATTTCACTGTACATTTGATTTGCCCTTCTCTCATGGTTAATGATATTAGACATTTTTCATATATTTGTTGGCCATTTGTATTTCTTCTGAGAAATGTCTAGTCAGAGCACTTGTCTATTTTTGAATTGGATTACTTTTTTTTTTAACATGTTTGCTGGATATTAGCCCTCTGTAGATGAATTGGTGGTAAATATTTTCTCCCATTCTGTGGGTTTTCTCTTCATTCCTTACTTGTCCAGAAGCTTTTAGGCCAATATAATTTCATTTATCAATTTATGCTTTTATTTGCTGTACATTGGGGATCTTATGTAGAAAATCCTGTCCTATACCAAAGAAGTGTTTCTCCTGTATTTTCTTCTAATAGTTTCTGAGTTTAAGGGTTTACATTTCCATGGTGATCCTCAGGCTCTTGAGTGCTGGGATTATATGCATGCACCACCATGCCTGGCTCAGTGAGCTATTTAACAATCTTTCTTTTAAATTCTTTATCAGATATCTTATCAATATCTTTTTGGAATAAATTGCTGGAGAACCATTATGTTCTTTTGGATGTACCATGCTACTTTGATTTTTCATATTTGTCCTCCCATATTTGGGATGGGCCCATTTGATGGGTCATTGTCACATCTGGTGGCCCCACAACCAGTTTTAGGGGGTGGTCTCAGTGGTGGCTCTCTCCCGGATGTTTATCTTGGGGAGTCAGTTCATGTGCCATGTAGGCTTTATTTCCAGCTGGGCACACTGTGTCGTGCTTGCCAACTCTCTGGCTCTGGTTGAAGACTTCAGGCCCAGTGTGTGCTCTGGGGAACTCAGGCCCGTTTTCTACATGTTCTATACAAGAGCAGCAGGTGACACTTTAGAGGTTCAGGCAGGGGCGGTACAGAAACCACAGGGATGGGGCGCTCACGCTGTGCTCCTCCTGCAGTGGGCATGCTGGGCCTTCCGAGCACAGCGGTTTCCCTCAGGCACTGCTGATTCTCTGTCCCCTCCTAGACCCGCGTCCGGTGCTTACGGCTGCAGCAGCGGTGAGGCCTGAAGCACTCGCTCTCACCAGCCGGCGGCCTGACCAGATGCTTCCAGGGAGACGCAGTAGCAGGGGACAGCAGCGTCCCTCCGGGAGCTCACACCCAGTCCCGCGGCAGCGGGAAGTCACCCAGCAAGGGCAGGATCGCGCGGGTGACGGGGCCTGGGGTGATGCTTCTGCTGGCGGCAGTGCACAGCGAGGAGGGGACTGAGGCTGGTGTCAGACAAAGTCCACTGGGCCTTCTTGGCTGTGCACACCCAGCGCAAGGCCACGGCCGGAGCTGGGGCTCTTCTCCTCCCCTTGGGCTGGGACAGGCCGAGCTGTGGCTCCAGGATCCTCAGCCGTGAGCAGGAGAGCTGCGGCGAGCCTCCCTGACCCTGTCGGTGACAGGCCCCTCACTGCGGGGCAGGGTGGGAACCGCCTTAGCCCCTGCTTTCTGTTCTGGCTCTGGGGCCAAGTCAGCAAGCAGCTGCCCACGGCCTTGGCGTGAGAGGGCAAGCGCTGGAACTGTGGGTCTTCAGCACAGTACCCTCCATTTCTCAAGATGGCTTCCAGCTGCAGCCCCAGGGTATTCACTAGAAATGATGAGGCTACCAGGCAGATTTCAGGTTACTCCTCTAAGTGGTCTGTAAGCCAGTGAAGGCTGTGAAAGTTTCTGGTTTCTTTTCTTACGCTGATGGTTCAAGTCTCTGAATCTTAGAAGGTCCCAGTCTCTTCCTCCTATCCGGGTTCTCTCGTGTTCCCACGTGTCAAAATGGGGCTACACACATTACTCTGATTCTTTGTGGAAGGGAACGTGAGTGCTGAGCCCCTCTATTCAGCCCTCTTGGCTCTGCTGGTGAGTTGTTTTAAATTCCCAGTGCCTCAGGTGTCACCCGTCAGATTGGGGTAATAATACAGCTGCCTCACAGAGCTGTGGGGAGGGTCAGAGGACTCGGTATAAGTGCAGTCTGGCACAGAATAAGCCCTGTACAAAGTCATGTTATGACTGCTGCTATTAGTATGATAGTTTTATCATCAAAAATCATCACACCAATGTTTGCCAAGACAAAGAAACCAGTGTCCTCAGATATGAATTTTAAGTTCTTGGGAGTTAGGACAAAATCTGTACCTTTTAATATTGAAAATTTTTTTATTAGTGCATGTTTGCAGTACACAATGCTTACCTACATCAGGGGGCATGACTGTATGTGCATAACACATCTTAACTCTGACCAACCACACACACACACACACACACACACACACACACACATACTTCATCTCTTGGTCTCTTTCCCATTTGCAAATGATCTATCTCCTCAAATCTGTATTATTTTTTCTGGTACCAGGGATCAAACTGAGGACCTCACACTTGCCAAGCAGGTGCACTACCACTGAGCTACATCCCCAGCCCCAGATCTATATAGCTTAAGGGTGATTTTTAGAGGTTCAAAACCTATTGAGGTTTTTTTTTTTTTTTTTGAGACAGGGTCTTGCTTTGTAGTTCAGGCTGGCCCTGAACTCACTATGTAGCCCAAACAAGCCTTGAACTCAGCAATCCTCCTGCCTCTGCCTCCCGAGTGCTGGGATTATAGGCTTGAGCCACCAAGTCCAGCATTTGTGAAAACCTATTGATTTTTAAGTCTACTGGGTCCTTGCTCTTTTTTGGTTGCTTTTTCCTTACTGGTTCTCATAAAGAGATGAGGTGTCATTACACATACACACACACACCATATATATATGATCGTGTTAAATTGTTAAAAATCAAGACCAGGGAAAGCAAACATTAACATATAACATGTTAGTGGAAAGACAACCAAGCAAAACAACCAAGCAAAATACACATGGGCTCTAAATTCTCATGCAATTTAAGTGTAATGGATTATAACCTATTAAGTAGGTTACCATAGGACATTTGATATAAAAATATGTCACTTAAACAAAAAGTGGATGAATACCTAATCAGAGGTTTGATATAGATTAGAATGTTTATATAGTACCTGCCCTCAAAATACATAGTAACTACAAAGATAAAAGCAGGAACTTTAGAGTGAAGAAGTCTGATAGATACCTGTGCTGGAATAAATCTAAACTTCAATCGTGTGCCACTTGATAGGATGCAATAAGAAAAAAAATCTCATCTTTGATGTTCCTGCTAAAGATGCATTAGCTGAATTGAATTACGAGGGAACCTCAGACAAGCTCATTCATTTCACAGAATAAGCAGCATGTAATCTCTGAAAAGTTTCAAAATCATAGAAGTCAAGAAAAGACTCTGAGACTGTTTGAAAGAAGTAAAGTCACAAAGCAAAATCTCAGCATCACAATGTGATGCTAAACTAGATCTTTTGGTTGTAAAGGAACAATTGTTGAAACTTGAGCAGGCTTTAATAAGGGCTCAATATATCATTGTTAACTTCCTAACTCTGGTGTTTATATTGTGGTTATGTAAGAGATTTTCTTTGTGTGTAGGAAATAGATAAGAAAGTGTTGTACTTGAGACAATTGGGTATCTGGTCAACCACCTCCAAATGTTTCAAGAAGCAGGGTGGATTTCTTTCTACTGTTCTTGTATGTTTTCTACAAGATTGAATTGTGTGCCACTTAATCTTAATTGTCAGTTTGACAACTGGAAGATCATTGGTTCATGCTTACCAGTGGATTGATCCACTAATGTTCACAGCTAAATGTGCTGTTCAGAGGTGGGGTCCACGTGGATCTGGGGATGAGTCCTGGAGTCATGTATGTGCCTCTTGCTGGCACTCTTCATCTGGGCTCTGCCTCCCAGCTGCCTTGAAGAGGGCAGCTTTGCTTCGCCATGCCCATCTGCTGTGTTTCTTCCTTGGAGCCAGATATCCATGGACTGAACCTTCTGAAACCATGAGGCAAATAAACCTCCATCTCCTTTAAGTAGTGTATGTCAGGCATTTGGTCCTAACAATGAAAAGCTGACTAATACAAAATTATTTCAAATTGAAGACTTACCTGAGGGTGGTAGAGAGAAAGGGAAAAGAGAAGAGCTGCATTCGTATCTTCCCTTCTTCCTCCTTTTTCCATTTTTCTTCCTGGCTTCTTCTTCCCAGAGTGCTGGGCTAAGATCTGAATGAGAAGACATTGGGTTCAAGAGACAAGATAGAGCAGGACTTGCCAGGTCTGAGAGATTGGACTGAGTTCATTTATTCCTTCCTTCCTTTCCATAGTGCAAGCAGTGAGTACCACCACTGCATGGCAGGCCCCAAGCCACACACTGAGGATGTAGAGCTGAGCGGGGTGTAGGGTCCACTATGGGAACTTGCAGAAAACAGACAGGTCAGTGGACAGCAGCCACATGGTGGGAAAGGGCTGTCCTGGGAGCAGCATAGAGCCAAGGCCTAACCTAGGTGGGAGTGGTGAAGGTCCCAGGTGCACAACCTCTGACAGTGTGTCAGCAGAAATAGTAGGAAGGGCAACCACAGTATGGGATTGTCCCTAGATAAGCACTATCCCACAGAAAGCAAGGAACATTTTCAGACCTGCCTGGGAGATGAAGGAGAAGCAGGAAGGACGGTGGTTGGGCTGAGAGTGGGACTATGTAGACATAGGAGCCAATACTCAATGACTCTTGTCATTTTCTTCTTTTCCTTTCCATTCCCTTTTTATTCCTTTCTTGGCCAAGACTTCTCTTCTTCTCTGATAAATCAGCTGCATGTTGACCTCATTTTTAAAATAACAATAATGATAATGACAAGAATATATGCTAGTGGTCTTAGAAAACTCCCTCAAAAACCTGAGATACACCTTGCCCAGCATCATGTAGCTCGGAAGTGGCAGAGCTGGAGAATAAATCCTAGCATTCAAATCCTACAGACCAAGCGTTTGACCTGCCACAAGGTCCCAGGACATCTTTAATGAGGCCAATTCCTGGGAGATTGTCTTTTCCAAAGGGCCTCACTCACCTGCCTGGCAAACGCAATGTCCTGAGTTTGATCCCCAGCATCAAAAGAGGGGGCTCAGTTCTCTAAATTAGAGGGGCAAAACAGGAGGTACTTCTAATCTTGAGTCTTTCTGTCCATCTTACACTCAGGTCACCTCCCCTCCCATCCTCTATGTCTATTAGCTTTCCATTGCGCAGCAAAATACTTCAGGGAAGGTTCCCTCGGGTTCACGGTTTCAGAGGTTACAGTCCAGGGACAGCTGGTACCATTGCTTTTGGACCTGCCTAAAGCAGAACATTCCAGCAGAAGGGCACGGGGGCACAGCTGCTCACCTCATGGTACAGGGGGAAGCAGAGGGAGGCAAGAGATGGGGTCCCAGTGTCCCCCTCGAGGGCATGTCCCCATGAGCATTAGGAGTTATCCTCATTTCCCATCAGCCCCCACCCCCAGTAGTGCTGGCAGCAGGTGACCAAGTCTCCCAACACGTGAGCTATAGGAGACATTTCACATTCAAACTGTAACAGTCACTCTCCTGTGCTGTCGTCAGTTGTATGAGACACACTGTGGGTTCAGGGAAACCAGGCTGGACCTGGTAAGGTTTTTACCCAGAGTGGCCACAGGGCCGGAGCAGCTCGTAGTGGAGCAGAGGTCAGCAGAGGGCCAAGCACATATCAAGGGCCCTCAAGGGAAAGGCAGTGACAAGGTGAGAAACTAGATGCCAAGTTGGATCACAGTGAGCAATTCAGGGTGGAAATCAGTAAATCAAGATCAAAGCAAAGCTAGGCCAGACATTGTGTTACACACGTAAATCCTACCTTTCTGTGAGGCCGAGGCAGGAGGATCATGAAATCAAACCCAACTAGTCCAGAAAACTTAGCAACTCAGGCCTTATCTCAAAAAGAAAAAAAAAAAAGCACTGGGTTTGTATCTCAGTGTGAAGGCCTTGAATTAAGTATTACCAAAAAAAAAAGTATAAAACTTTAAAAGGCTGATATGTATGTGTGGCTCCCATAGAAGTCATTTGACTTCAGTCAAGAAAGAACAAAAAGGTTTTCACCACCTTCCATCCCCTCACTATGCTTCAGGCATTTGACAGACATTTAGTGGGCACCTACTATGTGCCGGGCTTGTGCTACATATAGGGAAGGGACAAGAAAGAGGCAGAGGGACTGGCACATGAATATCCATCTGAAAACCTGAAGAGCCAGGCTGTCTTTGGAAGCAGGCCGCATTTCCATTTTCCCTTCAACCCTGGAACCAAGCCAGGAAGTGACAGAGTTGCCAGCAGAGGGACAATGGCGGTGGGGAGGGAGAGCAAACTGCCCCTGCATTCAAGGCCACAGTCACCTCTGACAGACCCTCACGGAAGAGTGTGATTATTCCATTATTCCTCCACAGCCAGGAAAAGTCTCCCTTTCCACACCTCTGTGGCAGTCCCTGTAGATTCCACTGCTAATCACCTTCCAGACATTCCTTAGAAATCTGTTGGACAAAGTTTGCACCTTGCAGTTGGGCTCTGGGACAGACCAGTCAAGGTTGGCATCCTGCTCATCCCAGTCTGAGCCTGTTTTGTGAGCCCTGGCCTGGGAAGCACCCTCAACATTACTTCAGTCACACTTAGAGTTGACAGTTTTCCATTCTAAGCCATTCCCTCAAGGTTGATATCATAATTGTGGGGAGTAAAAGTTCCGAGAAGCAATGGGATTTGAACTGGACTGAAAAGATCCAGATGGCAAAAGTTAAGACAGAAACCTGGCTTCTACTTTTAAGATACAAGAGGAGCTTTTCTTTTGCACAATTTCTTTCTGAATGGCCCAGATCCACTGGGAATACATGGTACTGCGTCTGCCCGGTAACTTTAGCTTGGGGTTCCTTGTCCCACTGGGGCAGAGGAGCCCAGTGGAGAACCTCTCGGGTCCCTAATCCTGGCTGCACCTCTGCATCTCTATATAATCCTGAGCAAGGTCTTAGATCCCTCACTGCCTTGGCTTTTTTCATCAGCCAAAGAAGATCATCGTTCCTGCCTCTTAGGGGAGAGAATTAAAGCAACAAATCTGTGTCAGTCCTTCTTGGCCCTGGCTGCTCATTGAGTCACTTGGGTAGCTTTTAAGCCACCATTTCTCCGGCCCCACCTGTGGAGATTCTAATCTCACTAGTCCAGCGTGGAATCAAGTCACCAGTAATCGTTCACTCACATGACACTAACCACCAGCCTGGTCATTGGAACCCTTAGGATATATATATAATACTTGCTCTACGGTGCCTGGCACCTAGTAAGCTGACAGTTGTTGTCATACTGTCTGAAGTTAAAACCAAGCCGTGTGAGTTAACACTGATGAACAGATACAAACTTCAGGTGAGCCCCAGCTACCGTGCAGTGCATTGTGGGTAGGGATGAGCAAGAAGGAGTCGCTACCTGATCAGGGTCTTACTAACTCTGGTTGGCTAGAAAAACATGAGAAACTAAGTAACAGTGCCAAGTTTTAGAAGTAGAAGAAAACATTCGGTAGAAAACATAGTAGGAAACTTCCCTATCAGTTTAGTTCATGCTCCCAGAAACCCCTAAAGTAGATATTAACTCCAATTTATAGGACAGAAAACAGATTCAAAGAAGCAGTTCACCTACTACTGCAGGGGTAGACTCGGGGTCAAACTTAATTTTCCTGTTATACCATCGCTTTGCTATGTCCATTCAGTCAGTAACAAACTAGTTGAGGTTAGAATGTAGAAGGTTCAAATCCAGCCAGCATATGTATGCACTTACCTGTCCTCTCTCTGTCATTCTGTTTACCACCCTCCTAACTCAGTTACCCTGCATGGTTGTAGGACAAAGTGTTCAGCTTAAATATTTCACCATTTTCATGCATAAAGTTAAATGAGCTTTAAGCTAAACAACATACTGCTCCCAGTAAATCAGAGGACAAGCATAACTAAAGTTATGCTTTAAAGTTGTGCTAATGATATCAGATTACTTAATGTAGATTAACTACCAGACCTACACAGTAATACAAATAGAGGAAAACAAAACTAATGTGATTAAATACACTCTGAGACTATTTATTTTGTTGATTGTTAACATTTAGTCAACAGTTGGATTGCAAAGACACTTGCAGCTGCAGCTCCGAAATAGCCCAGCCTCCCCTCAGCTGTTGCTAATTAATGTGATTTTCCTAATAACCGTTTTCTGATAGCAGACAGCAGCAAATCAAAACAACTTCATTTTTATGCTGATGAGGCCTAACTACAACAACAACAGAGAGACCAACTGGATCCAAGCGAAAATGGCGCTCAGAACTGGGTGACACACGGTGTACCTCGCACCTGCAGTGCTGCAGGCTTATTGCACAAGGTCCTGGGCTGTAGATAGTGCGGCAAGCTGTGTCACCACCTCGGCCATTGTTGTGGTGTCTCCTGGTGGGAAAGTCCGTGGATCCGTGTAAAACAGTGCTCTGGACAGAGCAGTGGCCAGCGTGCGTCCTAACCACCCCGTCCGTCTGTGGATGTCTTTGACTCCTTGTAGCGATTCCTTGTTTATTCATCGCAGCCGATTCACTAAAATCTATTTCGCGGAGCTCCACAATTTATGAATCAAAGAGCTGGTAATATTTCCTAAGGAGAGTACCAGACATATGGAAGGCAGAGTTTATTAAGTTTCTCTACTAACAGTCTGCTACAATTGCATCACCAACTGGGCCATTTGGTGCTGTTAGAGCCCTGGCTGTGAGGAAACTCCTGGGCATCATTAGGGCAGCTTGAAGAGAGAATGATCTAAGCAGGAGATGGGATGAATAGATTTTTAAAGACAAGCCATGTCCACCCAAGGAAAAATTATGCATACTGATGCTACTGGAAGAAAGTACATTAAGTGTAATGCAAAAGCTCATTACTGAAAGCTCATTACAAAATGCCCTCCTAATATCAGGATTCTGGGAATTCAATTTTTTTTGAAATGTATCATGGTTTGTAGCAAAAATATCCTAGGGGTGAGGATTTAACTCAGTGGTTTCAGTGCCTGCCTTGCAAACGCAATGTTATGAGTTTGATCTCTGGGACCAAAAAAAAAAAAAAAAAAAGAAAAGTAATATCTTAGATTCATCCAGTTGCAGAGTTGGGTATAGTGGCACATGCCTGTGATCCCAGCACTTGGGAGGCTGAGGCAGGAGAATCACCATGAGTTTGAGGCCAGCCTGGGCTACCTAGTTCAAGGCCTGTCTGAACTGTGTAGTGAGGCCTTATCTCAAAAAAAAAAAAAATCATCTAGTTCCAAACACAAAATGAAGTATTGACCTAGGCACAGACCCTGGGAAATTTTTGAACTTTGATTCACCATAGTTTGAGCTTCCAGGAGAGTCCCTTGTGCTGTCCAGCGGAGATGCCAACCATCTGCTTTTACTCTAACCTCCTTGCAGATATGAGGAGCCCAAGCCCCCTCCCCATCTCCGCCATGACATCTCTTATCTCCACATTATGAATGTTTTAAGGATTTCTAAGGAACACATGCTCTGAAGTTTAGCTCCTCCGTCTCTTTTTTATTTTAGTAATTTTATTGGTATATTTAAATATACATAGCAATCACAATCACCAAAGGGAATTTGTCCCTATACATGGTATATCTCAATGCCACTTTTTCTCCCAATCACTTCCTTCCCTTCAACCTCCCCTCTCCCCTTTTTTACAAAAGACTTGCTTATATTTTTGTCCTTTTCTCCTTTATCCCCCCTAGGGTAGATATCTTTAAATTTTGGGGGGGTCTAAACTTATTCTTGCCACCTGGAAAAAACATATGCATTTGCAGTACTATATCTTGTTCAACACAGATTTACAGCTCCACCTACCAACCCCTATCACAACTATTAGTAGTTTAGCACTTTTTATAAAACTGGCCACCTGCCTTCTACTCTGAATTAAAATGAAGTCTCATTAATTTCTTCCACATTTTTACTATGAAAACTAGCAGTCTTGGCAGGCTTCCTTCCTTCTTTTCTCTTTCCTTCCTCCTTCACTCACTCCCTTTTCTTCTTCTTTTTTTTTTTTTTTTTTTTTTTTTTTTTTTTTTTTTTTTTTTTTTTTTTTTTTTTTTTTTTTTTTTTTTTTTTTTTTTGAGACAGGGTCTCGCTTTGTAGTTCAGGCTGGCCCTGAGCTCACTATGTAGTCCAAGCCTCAAACTCAGCAATCCTCCTGTCTCTGCCTCCTGAGTGCTGGGATTACAGGTGTGAGCCACCACATCCGGCACTGTGGTATGCGGTGTTGACTGTTGGTGGCGTGTCCCCACGCCCAGCATCATATGTGGTTACCGGGGATCAAACTCAGGTCCTTGCGCTTGCGAGGCAAGTGCCGGAACCACTGAGCTAACCCTCTGGCCCCTCTTTTCTTCTTAACCTGCCTCAGAAAGTACTTCCTGTGGAAAAAGGTGGAAAACAGGACATATCATGCCTAGACTTTGTACCTTAGCCATGGTCGCCTGTTGCTCCAGGTCACTGTGGGGATCCAAAGTGACAGCAGTTTACCTCGGGTGAGCTTATGTCACTTAAAGATGAAGTCAGATGTCCCCAAAAGGGTGCAAACAATGAAAAGAAGGAACATGAGGCCTTTCAAAGGATGCACAAAGCAAAGTGCATGGTGCATCCGGGGTCTTTTCCATGAAGAAAGCCCTGCACCAAGGCTGCCTCCTGCTGGTGGGCCTGCCGTGCCGCCCCCCCCCCCCACACACACACACCGACTCCCAACATCATGCAGGGACTTGGAATGTAACCCCAAGGGTTGCTTTAGGGAGTGCTGATTGCCAGCAGCCTAACTTCCCAGCTGACACAAAGCAAAGCAGGCACAAGTGGCCTTATGCACGGAGAAATGTTTCATGACCCAGTCACTGTTTCCTGACCACCCAGCTCTCAGGGTGGCACTACTAATACAGAAGCATTTGTGCTCCTTGCCAGACTGAGAGCATATGGCAGACACTCAAAGCGATGTGCTGGTCAGTGATGAGAAAGGTGAACATTCTGAGAGTATGTCAGATCAACACCATCAGCGCCTGCTGAATGAAAAGTACTGGGAAATACAACAAGGATACGTTAGGTCCTTCCCTCAGGAGGCTCAGAATCCAGTCAAAAATGCAAAATACAAGCATTTAATAAGTCAAGGTAATGCAGGTTACTAAAATTGAAGCAAGCATCAAGCGTACTCAGCGTCCCATCCAAAAGAACAGGAAAGGCGAATCATGTTTGAGAAGTCTGAGAGGGGAAAGGTCACTTCTGACAATCCTGGTAAATGTGAGTAAAATCCAGGAGGGAACATGTGACACATGTTCCGCAAATAGTAAAAGGCAGAACTGAGTTCATTGGTTAGAAAGGGAGTGTCTTAGTCCATTTCCCATCACTAGAGTGAAATATCAGAGACTGGGTAACTTATAGAGAAGAAAGCTTTCTTTAGCTCCCAGTTGAGGAAATTGGCATTGGTGAGAGCCCTGTAACTGTGTCCTGCAACAGATGGCACCACAGTAAGAGCAGGTACAAGAGGAAGAGATCATATGGTAAGACAGGAAACCAGAGCATGACTGGGACCCAGAGAACTAGCTTAATCCTACACAGGGGATCCCCTCGGTGACCCCCACTAAACTCTACTTCTTAGAGGTTCTACCATCCTTAACATCACCACCCTACGGGCCAGTCTTTGAACACACAAACCTTTGGGCCATACCACCATCAAAATGTAGGGGGGGGCCAGAGGGTTAGCTCAGTGGTTCCAGCGCCTGCCTCGCAAGCGCAAGGTCCTGAGTTCGATCCCCGGTAACCACATATAATGCTGGGCATGGAGACACGCCCACCAACAATCAACACTGCATACCACAATGCCGGACGTGGTGGCTCACCCCTGTAATCCCAGCACTCGGGAGGCAGAGACAGGAGGATTGCTGAGTTCGCGGCGGCTTGCCTGGGCACCATAGTGAGCTCAGGGCCAGCCTGAACTACAAAGTGAGACTCTGCCTCAAAAAAAGAAAACAAAACAAAAAAAAATGTAGAAGGGGGTTGTACAGTCTGAAAGATGGCTGGTACTGCATTGTCCAGGGCTGCATTTAGCGAACATCCGGACTCATCTGTGAGAGGAACCTCATTACAGAGGACCACTCTGTGTCAGCCCTGCGCTGAGGTGGGGGCAGAGTCAAGGTCGGAAGTTTAGACATGGAGCACTTGCTGCTGGTAATCAGAGAGAAGAACCTGTGGTGTGTTAGAGGTGACAGCTGGTTCCAGGCAGAGTGCAGGCAGATTGGATGAGTGGGGATAAGAAGAGACGGTTGGCAGGTGACCGCAGTGATTGCACAGGAAATCACTCATGTCATCTTCCACACAGGCCTCCTGTGGGCGCTGGTGGAGAGGCACATCCTGACAGGCAGAAAAATACTGACCTCTGGTTTGGGGCAGTGGTTCAGCAGAATCTCTCCCCAGCGCAATGCACATGCTTGAAGTGTTGCTTTCAGCTTCCACCCATTTTTTTCAGGCATTCAAGGTCCTTGGACAACAAATTTGTACCTGTGCACAGTAAACAGTGTCCCACAGGTCACTGGGAAGGAAGCATCTCCCAGACTCAGTCCTGCTGCTCTCCAGGATCCCTCATGGGCACAGTGGGCCACTTGGGATAACAAGGAGGCTGTCTAGGGAATAAAAAGGAAGGCAGATGGCCTTGCTCTGTCATCTGCATCGCTTCCTTGCATCTCAGCAGACAGTGCTCTAGCTGCCTACCCTAAAGCGCATCCACAGAAGGGGGAAGCAGCAGAACCAAGGCAAAGTGAGAGGAGCCACACCGTAGGACCTGGGAAAGCCCAAGGGAGCTTGGGACGCTGAGGCCATCTTGCAGTTCCACCCACATCCTGTGGCAGTGCACCAGGGACTGTGGAGACACAACCGCACAACCCCGAAGCAGTGATTTCCTCGCCACTGCTTGTTTTCTCGCTGACACAGGTTCTGCTGTGGATCAGAGCTTAGTCTGGAGAGAAGGCAGTGGAAGCACCAGGTGCGTGGAATAAACAGTTAATGTTAGAGAGGAATAAAAAATCTGCCATATAGAATTTCTCACTTCCACTGTCATTGTTTTAGACCTAAGGTACTGCTTATGCTTTTGGGAGCCAGGAACCTCTGTGAGAAGGAGATGAAAGCCATGAATTCTTACACAGGAAAATGCACTTGGGTGTATCACACTGAATCTCATTGTCCTAAAACCTGTCCACAGATTACAGATTAAGAGCCCACACTCTATAAACATTGGTCATATCCTCTCTTAGATCCCAGGAATGTAGTGATGAATAAGACAGTGTCCCTGGACTCTGGGGATGCACAGTCTGCTGAGGTTTCTAGATGTGAAGGAGGAGGAGGGGAAAACCAGGCCACAGCCCAGTTAACAAACAGTATGAGGCATTGCTGAGCATAGCTACACAGTGCCAAAGACTTGTGAACCTGTTTTTCGGTCATCCCTACCCAGTAAGGCCCCACATACAACAATCATATTGCAAAAGGCTGAATAAGGAGCTAAGGCTGATTAAAAAAGAAAAGTTGTTTTTTAGGACCATCAAATACATGCATGTATCCTCAAGAGAAGTTGATGCTTTGGTGTAATGGTATTCTTGGGATATCACCTTTGCCCCTGGCTCAAGGGTTAGACATATTTCTCTCTGCAAGGTTTAGCAATGCTGTGACTAATTTAAGCTCAAGAGAGGAAACCTTTAAGGTTCAAAAGATGCCTTAAAAAATGGAGAGTTTGGTTTAAAACAATTACTGAAAGTGAGAAATGGTTCTGTCTACCATCCAGAATTCCTACCTGCTAGAGCTTCCTGGGATCTCATCCTGCATTTTATTTACTTTGTTTCACGTGAGTTTTTCTCAAGTTTAGAGCAGTGATACAGCAAGTGCTCCCAAAGATTGCATCTACCCTCTCAGCCTTGGCTTAGAGGCATGTGAAGGCTGCCTCTAGAGAAAAAGGAATGATTTCTCTCCTGTGTGTTTTCCTATCAACCCTACCCTGGTCCCTCCATGTCTGCCCTGTCTGCATTCATCCTGGAAGGACACTCAAAGGTCTAGCCTGGCGAAGAGCAACAGGAAGATTGGTTCCTGAATCCAAGGGCATTTTCTGGGACTTGGTCCACCACAAACTCTTTAGATCAAAGTATCTTTCTCCTCTCTACCAGCAAAGACCTTCAGTGGCTCCTGATCAGTCTCTTGGCCTGACACATGGGGCCAGGCAGAACCTGGCTCCTCCTGGTTCCCTTTTGAATGGCCCTCTTTTGTACTTCCAAATTGCTTTATTCATGCCTGTTTCAATCAATTAGGCATGCTTTTGAAAGCAGTGTTCATTAGAATACTTGGCTAATGAGGGCTTCAACCAGCAGAGATTTATTTTTCTCATAACAAAAAGGCCAGAAGGAGGTGACTACTAGTACATTTCTGTAGCTAAATGGTATCAGTGCCGCAGTCTGCAATTTTTCTTGGCCTTTTCTTCATGGTGGCAAAGTGGGTATCCTGCTTCATACATTGTAATCAAGGCTGGAAAAGAAAAGGGGCAGGGTATGGATGAAGTTACAGAAAAAATTAGCTCTTGTAATTAATTGGTAATGCTGGTACAAGAACCTATGGGACACAATGAAAATAGTGCTGTGAGGAAAATTCATAGCAGTGAATGCCCATAGTAGGAAAATAAAACGAGCTCAAGTAAACTAATGTTGAACTCCTAGATAAAGAAAAGCAAGACAAACCCAAAGCTCATACAAGGGGGTAAATTATAAGGATCAGAGCAGAAATAAATGCAATGGAGACTAAGAAAATGATACAAGGAAATCAATGAGTCAGTGAAGTTGCTTCTCTGAAAGAATAAAACCGACAAACCTTTAGCCAACCTCATTGAAAAAAGGAAGGAAAAGGCCCAAATCCATGCAATATGAATGAAAAAGATGAAACCACAATAGATCCAGCAGATAGTCAACACCTACTCCAAAAAAACTGTATTTCAGTAAGATGGAAAAATGCAGAAGAAATGGATAGATTTCTAGACACATATGAGCTTTCAAAGTTGAGTGAAGAAGATATAAAAATGTTAAGTACCCCAATATCAATCAATGAAATTGAAAATGTAATTAAAAATCTACTGACAAAAGTCTTGGTCCTGATGGTTTTACTGTCACTACTTCTCAAATTCTTTAGTGAAATTGAATTCATTCCTTGAAGCAAATTCATTACTAGAAGCAACTATTACCTTGATTCCAAAAGAAGAGAAAGACCCAACCCAGGAAAAGAACTACAGGCCAGTCTCTCTAATTAATATTTTTGCAAAAATCTTCAATAAGATGTTGGCAAACAGAATGCAGAAGATCATCAAGAAGACCATACACCTTGACAAAGTTGGATTTATCCTAATGATGCAAGAATGACTCAACATATGTAAATCGATAAATATATTAACAGACTTAAGGACAAAAAACATATGGTTACCTCAATAAATGTAGAAAAAGCATTTGACAAAATCCAACATTCATGATTAAAACCCTACAGAAAATTAGAATAGATGGTCTTTATCTCAAACTGATAAAAGCTATTTATGAGAAACCAACAGCCAGCATCATACTAAGTGGTCAAAAACTGAAAACTTTCACATTAAGATTAGGAACAAGACAAGGATGTCCACTATCATCACTCTTGTTCAACATAGTGCTGGAAGCATTAGCCATAGCAATTAGAGAAGAAAAAGAAATAAAATGAATAAAGATAGGAAAGGAAAAAGTTAAACTGTCCTCAGAAGGTCTCCCCTCCTCTCTGAAACCTCTTATTCTATTAAGGTTACTTTTAGATCCCAAGTTCCTTTCCCCTAGCTGCAGAGAAAGCTTGGGAAAACAGGGATGGGCTATCATGACTGGCTTAGTCCCAAATAAAATGACAATGGTTCGAGCATGAAGATGGGAGGACTGGATATTAGAAGATACTTGCTATCCAATGGATACTGGAAGATATTTGCTGTCCAGACTTCAGATCTTTCAGATTACATGTCTCTTTCCTGCAGGATATTAACTATCTGGTATCACATGTGACATATCTTACCTCTGTCCCTCCACACTGTCCTGACTAGCTATGTGGCACTTACTCCATTAAACAAATTCCTGAGTAAATGAATGTTTGTCTGGTAATACCCCCTCATATCACCATTAACTATTTTAAAACACAATTCAATTTTATTCTTTCACATCTCTTTTGTTATACCTAAATCAATTCTTTGTTCATTTTTCCATTGGATTTGGTGTAGGGAATAAATTTTCAAGTGCTAGAGAAATAGTATTGATAAAATTTATGATAAAGATGAAATCTGAAATTGAATAATAATGAAAGAAAATGGAAACCTGCCTTCCCTAGGGTCAAAGATTCTAAGAGGAAGTAAAGTGAGTGCTAAAACTGGTGTCCCTCTCATTTGTATTCAAACTGGCATCAGGGTGTGTTCAATGATGTGAGCCCAGAGCTTCAGAAACCTACTCACCTGATGAGTTTGGGAGCGGGTTGTGGTCTCGTGAGAAACTGACTCCTGAGGCATATTCTGGTCATGACTAAAGCTCCATGTGCCACACAGTCCATTGTTCACAAGGCCCAGGAGTGGGAAAACTTGAGATGAGTCCCAGCTTCTCTGCCTTCCCCCTCTCCTCCCTGTGGTATTCATTGTTGATTTCCAACTTTCTTTTCTCTCTTTCTTCTCCACTGGAATAGGAGGAGCTCTTGGCTCATCTTTGGATTTTCAGCTGCTAACAAAGTACCTGGCACGAAATAAATGCTCAGTTAATCTCATGACAGCTATTCAGTGCTTCTTCATAGTCATCGAAGATGATAGATGACTGTGCATACAGATTTCATTTCTAGACTTGTGCCTCTGTGACCCTAGGCAGAGACTGCAACCTTACTCTTGGGTAATTGTAAGTTCTTGCTGTCCTGCAGATCGAGCCCTATAGGTATGTTTCATTGTCTTCCCCCCGTGTGTGCACAGTGAAGGATTGTGGATACCTGTGAACCTCAGCCGGTAGCGCCCTTTCCTGAGTCTGCCTAGAGCTGCACAAAACCTTGGGAAGAGTCTGCGTGGCGGCATTCGCACTGGTCAGGTTAGCCCTTGGCATCCTTGTGACATAAACTAAAGTGGATGATCTCTGTACCAGGGTGGGGCCACTGTCACTAGGTCCTCGACATTTGATTCTAGATCCCCCCGAGTTATCTTTTCATGGGTGAACTGGAATAAATGTTACTGGTTATAAACTGGACCAGCTCTATGGAAACATTCTTGAGATCTGAGAGAAATCTTTTTTAAGTATTCCAAGAAATGTGCAATAATAGGGATTTACTGGAATTGGGAAGCAGGCTGGGAAAAACAGTCTGGAGACCACAAACCCAAGCTTCGTTTGGGCCACGCGTTATGTGTCTGAAGCAGCCAACCAAGGTGGTGCTCTGAGTGCTTCCTCCTGAGGGAAGGAGATAGGCCTGACACCAATCAGAAGAACAGCCACTGTTAAGCACTTACCATGCACCAGCTGCTTCATTAGGGGTTAGCAATTTAACAGCAGCAATAATAATACTGCCAGGTACTAAATAGTTACTGAGTACAACCCCGCTGCAGTGACACCTTCCATAAATTGTCTCAGTGTGGCAGTGAACCAGCCCATGAGAAGCCATTTAAAATAATTTAAGTCATTTCATGATTTGATTTTCCTCCCACAGCGCTTCAGTTTCTGAGATCTCCCTCTCTCAGCCCTTTTCAGAATTCAACAGCAAACCCATAACTGAGAAAAGTCTGCCCCAACAGGCAAATTCCCAAAGGAAAAGGAGAAACAAATGAATAAATTATTTGGACAGAAAGGGGTCAAGTACCTAAGAGATTGGGGGTGATGTTTTGGTAATGTTCACTTGAGTTTAAAAGAAACCATTTGAAAAGATTAGTGAGTTACATAGAACCTCAGTATTCCAAAGTTTGAGAAGCTAGCATCCTGAGAAATTTAATTGGGATTTCCTGAACACGCTCTTGGATGATAAGAAAGCATCCGGTACACAAATGCTATGCAGTAGGACTGCCAGATTGCAACAGAGAAGGGGAGAGAATGGGTCATTTCGAAATGCTGAGGGAATTCTTAGTAACAGCTTTCTCATCTTGTAAAGCTATTATTTTTTCAGAGCTATAATATGATTTATAGGCCTCTGCTGAGTTTCAGACTTTTGATGGGAATAAGTCTGAAGTAAAATGAATTTTCTCAGAATGTAAAATTCTTCCAGGAGCTGATCAGATGAAGAATAAAAAGAAGCCTCTTCTAGAACTGAGTACCAAAATCTTGGTTTCTGCTGGCACGTCAGTGGGTGAGAGTTGATCTTCCTCAGTGTTCTAGGCTTAGCTGGACTGTTTCTCCCTGGATAACATCTTTCCCTGGACGCTTTCCCTGGATAACATCAACCACCCCAAATGTCTCAACTGTTGCCTGAGTCCAATGAACCCCCCCATCTTTAGTCATATAGAATGATACCACCTCTAACAAAATAAGCAAGGTTGGTTCCTGCTCTTAAGTAGGTCAGAGTCTAGCATAAGGTGTGGG